>APFE030153401.1:240378-255477 GCA_000404065.3 Pinus taeda
CATTTTTCCTATATACCATGGAGATTCGCCCATTTATTATACTTATAAATTTAGGGGGGGTTCTTAAAATTTCCCTGACATGCTTCCTTATTTAGTGCACATTCCTCAACAATAGTGGGACTGATGTAACCAAAATTTTATCTAGGGTCAATCAAAATTGAAATGCTTTGTTCATGGAGCATACCTACCATCTCCATAATCATTAACCAATGATCAACATGGTTATTTTCCATTGTTACTTAAATTCTAGGTATACTTTGATCTACATCCTTAACTTCCTATACCTCTTGTGCATTGTATAATCTTAGGCTAGTAGGATTATGTTGGGTTCAATCTTTTCTTAGGTGATTTTCTCCACAATTCCAGTACTTATATGGACCCTTCCGACAACCTTTAAATTCATCTTCATTAGAATGGCCTCTGCTGGCAGTGGTGGACCCCTACTTATTTTCTTGGTCAACAGGGGCCGCATTCGTTCCCTTGGTTTCCTTTTATTCTTTTCCTTTGAACTTGAAATTTCCTTTGGATTTCCAATCTAATTTATGCTTAGACCTATGTCTAGACTAACCACATCAATGTTTCAATTTTCATATTACATCCTCTAGCATCATGGGTTCATAAAATTCAATTATATCCTTGAAGGATTGTAGTAATCCACTTACATACCTCTGAATCATTTCCTTCTCTTCCTTGAGGTAGGGAACATACCTTAGCAACTCTAAGAATTTGGTGGTGTACTCATTTTCTATCAATTATCCCAATCTTAGCTCATAGAAATCCTTTTCCTTTCTATTGAAGCATCTCTCAGATAGGTATTTGCTCTTGAATACTCCTCAAAATCCCTCAAGGACAATTCTTGCTCCATTATGCCCTTTACATTTTTTATATATTCTCACCATACACTAGCCTTGTTCCATAGTCCGAAAGTAGCTACCTTTTCCTTCATTTTTTATTAATAATAATGGATTTCAAAAAACTTCTTCATTCCTAGAAGTCAAGCTTCAACATCCTCTGATTTTATCATTTAACCATCAAATGTAGGAGGGTTAGCCACCTTAAACTCCTCTAGTACATGCTCTCTTCCCCTTATTTCCTTGTGATGTTGATGTTGGTGTTGAATATGCGACCTTCTATAAATGTCCTCATGTTGCTTGTCATGGGTGCTTAACATATTTTTAGGAGTGCTTAGTAGAGTGACTCCTTTCACGATATCTTCACTAGACAACCAATGGCTCTTTTTAGATCTAGTCTTATTTTCCCCATTAGTTCTTTCTTCCTTCCCTAATGGGCTTCACATGTACCTATATATGATTCATAACTCATGTTATTTTTTCCTTTGCATGTTTGATAAGATTTGCAATATGAGTATATTGACTTCAACTTGTTTTTCTTGAGTTTTGACATGCGTCTCATTATTAACTTTACAACTTCTTATCTCTGCTCTCGGGTTTTTGAACGTGTCAATCCAATCTAGAGAGTCCACCCCTCCTTGTTATTGAATTAATCCTTCTTCTTCATGTCCTTGGTCTATTGGTTCTCTGTTGTATAATTTTTTGTTGTTTATGTGGTAGTTTATTTAATCCTTAGTGTATTTTACATGTTGTCATACACAAACATAACTGTTATATTTTAACAAAATTCAGTAGATTAATAAACACCATCACCTTATCTTAATTAGAGAAATCTGCTAGTGTATAGCTAGCTGCAACGTTCCACCTTGATTAACACATTAGTACCACTAAAATAAAATACATTATTAGTACCATGTCATAATAATACAAAGACACATAAAACCATACACACATTTCATCCACAAAAACATTCAAATTTAGAACACCTATAAAGAACCTTTGTGATTTCACTAGATTTTCAAGGCTCAGTGTCAAACCCTTTCTTATTAATGTTGCAATGATGTCCTTCTATTATATGTGTTGAACCTAGGAGCTTTGGTACCACTCTGTAACATACCAAACCCAAAATGAAGGTTAGAAGGAGGTAATTATGATGCTAACCCAATCTCCATGGTACTGTTATGGAAATGCAATTTAAAATTTAACTCTATTATAAAAAAATTCAACTTAAAATAGATAACATCATTGTATTCGTCTCATTGAAACCTTTCCAACGATATAAGTTTTAACCCAATCTGACACCCAAATCAAGAGATATTCCCATTCAAATGAGTGGCCTATTAGATGGTGCCACGTCACCTTGACTTACCATGTGGCATGTACATGGTCCCATGAGGTTCCCACATGGGTATCCATATCATTTCTCACATGGAAGACCTATGCAGAGATGTATCGGCTTCTATAGTCATAGGTTGGCCTATCCTTGTTGTACCACAAATTGTGAACCTATCAAGGGCCCCAACCTTGACCTAGCCAATAAGGTTGAACCCAATATTTTGATCTAGACGTTGGCTCAACCTCCTTCAAGGATTGTTTACACTTTGGGCCTTAACTAGACCAACCTCGACCTAGTTGTTGACTTGACCTTCCGACGTTGACTAGCAGGTGCCATAGGCAACTTAAGCTTGTTTTGCAAACTTTTACACATAATTGTTTTTTGATTCCTTTTGTGTTTCACACAAATAGTGTGACCTTCAATGAACTTGTTGAAAGATACACAAGAGTTATGATTATGAAACATGGAAAAATAGCATGCACAAGACAACAAACTTAGTAAGTGTTCATTTAAGTCCCTTTCTTCAAAATCACAGGGAACTTGTGTAGCCCCCTTGCATGGCATAAAATGTGTTCTTGTAATTAATCAGCTCACATATATAGAGAAATAAATAGAAATTAACCATCATATCATAGTTTTCAATTTCATGAATGGAACATAACAACTTCTTCTCATGAAACACTTACAATAATTTAACTATTCCTCAGACATGCATACAGGAAATCTAATATCCATTAACACACATGAATTCACATTCCCTAATATCAGCAAGACCATTAATCCATTACCTTGCACATGTACATGTCATTCAAACATTAGGAAAATAATTAAATACTTATCTGATGTGTAAAATAGTTTGGAAACTAAGGGTGGGACTTCAAATATCCACCCAAACATAGATAGGCTACAAACACTTTTACTTGTAGTTGTCACCCTTGACCCAGGTTCCAAGGCTTGTGGTGGAGTTCATTCCAACAAAAAACTTCAATAATAAATTACTAAAATAAGATACCACAAGTCCACTTTGCCTTCATCTAGTAGCTACACAAGATTTAACTCAGTCTTGTCATACTTTTCATACATAAGAAACATCCATGATTGGATACTACAATACATATAGTTCAAATAATTTTTAGGAGAAGGGAGCCCACAATAAAGAAATATTCTTGAGTGGGTAAGCTAGCATAGGATAAAAAATTCCATATTACTAGATAATTCATCAGTTAGAGCAAGAACCAATGTTTTCATCACCTAGTGTTTCATCAACTCCAAAGTACTTGGGTGCCTCTCTCCTACCCAATGGTTCATCAACCCACAAGCTTCCAGTGGCTCTCCATCCTTTAGGCTAACTATTGTTGTCCATAATCCTTTCACCTATAAGGAAGCTATAAGGACTCTTATGTTAGTTTTAAATATCTCCAAAGCTTAACAAGAATGAATTCTAATCACTTCCTTCTTTGGGTTCCCTCCTCCACCCTTGGAGGAATTTCTCTTATTCTTACCACTACATTCTTTACATGTTTTCTTCCACTACGTCTGCACAACCTCAAGGAAATTTTTCTCACTGCATATTCCATATCCGTGTGTATGAGAGAGAGATTCATGAATTAAGGTCTTATTCCCTCTTCCAAAGAGAGTAACAACCCATCATTTTGCATGATTGCATGACATTCAACTTCCAAGGACAATACAACCCATGTTTCCTTTAACATTTTGCCCTCTTCTTCCTTGTTTTTGGAGATAAAGGACACCTAAAGTTATCCCTCCTTCTTTCAACTAATTTATGGCACAATCATCCTAGTTAAAACCACTCGACCAACTGAGATTGATATTTTTATAACAATAATTCGCTCAAGCAATCTCCTTCCTCAAGCAATTGAATTTGTGTCCATCTCTCAACCATTTAAATAATTACATTTATTTAAAATGAGATAAACATTAACCAGGGGATGTCACAACCAACCTCATATCCACCATACACAAGAGAAACCAACTCACAACCAAGAGACCAATCACAAGAAAACCGAGTTAAAAGAAATAAGGGAGAAAAAAATTTATGAAGCTGGAATTAATGGAGCCACTTTATTTTTGACAACCATGAAATTAAGAATGATTTGTGAAAAATCAAGCAACTTGTCTCAATTCATATCGTTTTATTCTCCCTCAAAGTTTGCTTTTGGTGGATGACTACTGATAACCCACAACTACAATTCTTAATGGAAGCCCAATTGTTGCAAGCTCCTTCTTTCTATCCTCCACCAGGGCACACATGTTGCCCCTCCCATAGTTCCTAAATGCCATAGTAGGATCATTGATAATATTGGTGAGGAGAGGAGTTGGTGCACCCCTATTTGAAAAAATAGATAATATTACTCTTCACCCGCCCATTATGAACTAATATTACACATGGAAATTTCAGTAATTAGCCCATATGCATGTGGCTACATGAAATGGGGTGGCCACAACATAGTAGGATCATTGATAAGATTGGCGAGGAGAGGAGTTGGTGCACCCCTATTGGAAAATATAGGTAATATTACCCTTCACCCACCCATTATGAACTAATATTACACATGGAAATTTCAGTAATTAGCCCATATGCATGTGGCTACATGAAATGGGGTGGCCACAACACCCACCAAAATCAATGTAAATCCCTGAGGTTGAAAGAAATAGTGGTCAATGCCTCTCGATTATTCTAAATGAACCAAAATTACGAAATTTGGGTACTCTTCATCCATTCCTCCTGGCATGCAATTACTTTCTAGGATCTCCACTAGCTGTTTTAAGTAATCCATGTAAGAGGTTGGGGGCCAACCACTCTCTAGTCTACCCCTGTGATGAGCATAACCCGAATTGGATAGATATTTTGTTGTCCTATTCATTATGTGATGATCATCATAGATAACAACATATATGAATGATTGGAGGAGATGATAGATTTGTTGGGCCAAATTGATTGGTTTCCATCTCTTAATCTTTTCCATAAGTGTTTCTTGAATCAACTTTTGTGCAATGTTAGTGGCAAGCTGCAAGTCTCTATCCATATCAAGTTGCATGTATCCTATAGATAAGGACATTTTCGTGCCCCTTTCCAAGGCATAAAACTCAACTTCTTCATTACCAGCAATTCGACAACCTACAACAAAAATCCTATGAAATTCATATTTCCAATCTCTAATTATTCCTCCCAAGAATGAGGGTTTGGGGTTCCCTTTGAGATGTCACCAAAATTAAGTTTGAAAAACCCCCTATAGGGGTAGATTATTTTGAAGGAGTGGATATTTGGGGTGGTGGTGGCTTCCATTATTAAAGGACTACCATATGTAGATATAACTCTAATTTTAAAAGAATGCATGATTTTAGGAGATGGTTTTTTTTACTCCTCTTGCATCTACACCTTCCCTAAAACAGGATCTCTAATATTTAGCTTGATCCTAGTCCAAAATCATTCCTATGATTATCACTCATCCCTAAATTTGCATCTATTTATCTCCTTACATATATCCCTCATTACAAAACCCACTCTCAAGATGTAATCTTGATTAACCACTAGATGTTGGAATAAAAAATGTCTCCATAGTTCCAACACCTATATGGTGTTATTAGGTGATCTGTCAAAATAACCAGAAAGCTCTAAAACTGTTTATAATACATCTATATAGAATTGATAGCACATGATACAAAATATGGTCCCTGAACCCCCATTGTTGGATTTGATCCAATGTTAGGATCATCCTACAACCCACCAACCTCAAGAACTATGTGACTTTTTTCTAGGAACAAGTTAACCAAATTTTCATCCATAGAAGTTTGTGATCCAACATATGATGCTATATTGATAGAGAGTAAGCCTTATTTAAAGTGAACATCCATTTTGCCTTGTATCCCTATTGTAAAGTTTCTCTATTGTTGTCCCTTGTAATCATATGAGTTTGGATTTCTTATTCTAACCCAACCCATTGATCCACATTAGGTGAATTTTCCCAATCATCTTTCTTTTTTTCCAAGGTCTCCAGTGCTATTCGTATATCTCTCATTTCTAGAAGTTAGAGACCGTGATGCATATTCATATTTTTGTGAAGGTGATTAGATCATCTATGGACCCTCTACCAATTAACTTGTGTCTATATTGCGAGGAATCACTTTTTAATTTGGTAGTGCATCTATCCCTTATTTTCCAAAAACAATATGTTTGGATTAGAACTATATTGGTGTTGGCTAGGTTCTGAATCAAAGATCCTCAGAGTAATTTCTCCATTCTCAATTGTTCCACTTAAGACTAGAAATTTCAACATGTTGTGTTCCTATTTTCTTCCGCAAGTCCTCGCCTCCCTAGATCCATCTCCACCATAATTCTTCCCCTAGATATTTCTTTAGTAATCTAGTTTCTCATTATCCTAGCCCCACTACCAACTTTAGTAGGAATAGTTTCTTCCACACAACCAGGGCCCATTTCTTGGCCTTATGAATTCCCCTCCATAATAAGTTTTTAGAAACGTTTACCATTACTTGGAAAGTTGATTTCAGGGCCACTAGTATCAAGAGATGGTATATAGGAATTGTATGAAGGATGATTTCAATAAGGTCAATCATCCAACTAGGTTCAAAGATCTAAAATCCCAACTATCAAGCTTCAAGTATATCTTATTTTTAACTTTCTACTAGCATGACATTCTCAAAGAGTTCACCACCATGGGGATGGCTAGATATTTAAATAAGAGCTTCCTAAACTAGAAATTTAAGATCTGAGCCAAGTAGGCTTGGACAATGAGGTGGGTATTAAAAAATAATATATCAGATTTAGCATTGTTTATTAGGGTCCGAGATGGATCCATGAAGACTTCCAAGATGGATTTATGTTTTTAAACTTCTCCGAGGGAGATAATATAGAATTACATAATGCTATCCATGAATATTTGGTGGGTAATGGGTAAATCCTCCCCACAAGGCCTCAATCCTTTCAAGATCCATCGTCCGAGAGTGGGTTTTAGGTAATGATCTATGCCTTTAGCAATGAGAATAAAAAAAACAAGAATATGGGGTCACCTTGTCCTAAACCTCGAGCGGGCTGAAGGTCATTGATGGAGAACCCTTTAGCAAAATAGAAAAGAATGGTGTCAAAATCATCAAATAGATCCAAAAAATCCACCTAGGAAAAAAGATGAAGGTCAATATAATACTAGTAAGATAGTCCTAGGGTAGTCTATCATAGACTTTTGATAAGTCAATTTTAACCAACACACCAAGAGATTTATGTTTCCTTAAAGTATGGATGACCTCATGAATTGTCACAATTGCATCTAGTATTTGTCTACCGTCAACAAAACCAGTTTGCTAAGTGGATATTACTTTATGAAGCCGAGGTTTAAGACATCTAACAATAACTGAAGTGATGATCTTATAAATCACATTACATAAGCAAGTAGAAAGCCACATGGATCTTCACACTTGCCAAATTTAAGAATCGTAGTTATAAATGTTGAATTGAGTCTAGAGCATACCTTTTTAGGTCCTTATTGATTCTTTGACCATATCATCGATCTCCCGTCCTAAAAAGCTAAAAAGATTCAGCAAGCTTGGTAGAAATTTATGGTAAAACCATTAGGTCTGAGGGCTTTATTCTTTGGCCAGGCCATAACAAATTCCATCCGGTGTAGGGGCATTATTCCTTGGCAAGACTAAGATCAATTTGTTTTCGGATCGATAGTTTCAAACTTAAACACATAACTTCATCACACTGATTTTGCCACCCAACCCATAGTCTACTCGCAGGGAATCTTATTTCTGGCATTTTGATAATACAATGAAACCAATTTGACTCCATGTTTTCAATTTTCCACAGTAAACAAAACACATGTTACCTGGCCTTGTCTCGTGGCCAAACACCACCAATCATTTTT
Organism: Pinus taeda; assembly: GCA_000404065.3. Classification (NCBI taxonomy): domain Eukaryota; kingdom Viridiplantae; phylum Streptophyta; class Pinopsida; order Pinales; family Pinaceae; genus Pinus; species Pinus taeda. The sequence goes on from APFE030153401.1 coordinate 248,469, forward strand.
ATCCACCGCGACTTCAGGGCGAAGCCTAGAAAACCTTTTCCAGCTACATGTTGGTGGTTTCTCAAATCTGTACGTTGTTCACTTCCGCCAGGTATTACCAAATGATACGTACCTACGGATTTTAAACATATCCCTAGCCGAATTACATGGATAGAAAATTATCAAAATGGCCCAGATCTTGCACTATTTCAGCCACTAATGAAAGATTGCAAATTTAACTCCATAACAAAAAAATGTGCCGATAAAAATGAAACACCGCAACGTTTGTTAATTTTAAAAATACAACCAAATCGTGAGAATTGAATGCGCACAGACCACCTCAGATTTGAACTCTATAGACATAAACGTTAATCACATGACTATATAATTTAGGGCTTTGCCACTCAGACCTTAAATACGTTAGAATCGACTGTCCGTTCCTTTCAATATTACAGTTGTTTGTCGTACAAATTATGTTATATCAAAATGGAATTTTATTTTTGGTTATTTTGTTACAGGTTGACTTGTAGTTGTTCTGCAAAAAAAGGATGATAGATACTTCTGTCATTATAAAATATCATGGTGGCAAATTGATCTCGAACATAGAAATAACAAATATGGCGTTATGATTTACAGGTTATATGTGAATTCTATAAATGGACTTTCCTTATCAAAACCGATGCATGTTTAACTAAACGAGGCATGGACAAGAAATTAAGGTTTTTGGTGGAAAACATTTGAGTAAGATATGTCTTCTAAACCTATTAGATGGATTTTTATAGCCAAGTAACTCTATATGATTATAAAAAGGGATATTGTAAATGTTATGAAGGGGATCGATCCGTGGCATAGAGGGAGAGTACTAGTAGAATTAGGGAAGAGAACAATGAAGTTTCAAAGGGTCAAAGGCTGAATAATGGAGAAGGAGATTGGGAAAAGGAAATGTTGTACATCTATTTAGTGACTGGAAACTTTTATTATGAACTTTATGTAAGCTTTATTGTTCTAATTCAAATCGATCAATACATGCTTACGTTTTTTTATTTTCATAGTTACTTTAGTGAAGACAACAAACTGTACTTCTGTGATTTGATTCCATGGATGAGCCATAACCATATTTTTATTTATTTTGATCTTATTCGTTCAATTTTAGCTATTCATGTGCGATCATATCACCCTCAAGTTACATGCTTACTTTTTTTTTATTTTCATAGTTACATTCGTGAAGACAACGAACTGCAGTTCTGTGATTTGATTCCATGGATGAGCCATAACAATATTTTTATATATTTTCATCTTGTTAGTTCAATTTTAGCTTATTCATACGCGATCATATCACCCTCAAGTTACTTGTGCTTTGAGGTTGGCACTAATTTGGATATTACTCTCAACGTTCTTATGATTTGATTCCTGGATTTTGATTGCACAAGGTGTACTTTTAAAGTTTTGTTTAAATTGAATAGGCATTTATATTATAATTGATTATGATATGTTATCCTAATTTATTTTATGGTTTATTTATTGATGTGATTCATAAATATATTACCGAAATACTTTTAAATTTTAGGAATCGCTTTAGTTCTCTTTTTTTGATCGGACATCACACTATAGTTATTCGTAGTTGATTTGTGTTTTAACTATTTCATTTGATATAGTTTTTTCCCCTTTTTCTTCGGTTAGAAATCACACCATAGTTATTGTTAGTTCATTTGCATTTTAATTATTTCATTTGACGATAGTTCTTGATGTATTACTATTTAAACAAGTCTAATTTGATCTGATCTCGTTCTCGTTTATAAAAGCTGAAGACTTACATCTATGTGGTTTTCATTTTTACTTTATTATTAATAATTGTCAACGTTATAGATTTGTAATTGCATCATAGTTAGAATCCTCATTCATTATTCATTTTAGATATACAACAAGGTATGCATTCATACCAATGTTTTCTAACAATTTTTTTTAATCATACCTTGTTTTATTATGAACCATACTTTTAGATATTTAGCACTAGTTATAATCAAATTAATTTGTAGAATTGTTTAATTAACTTAAACAATAATATATATCAATTGATAGATTAGACATATTAATTGAGGTTCATGTATGTATACCGTAGGATAGTAATAAGATAAACCACCCGTCTTTTCCTTTGAAAGAGGAAGAGTAACAGTAATTGTAATCATATTAATTTGTAGAATAGTTTAATTAACTTAAACAATAATATTTATCGATTGATAGATTAGGCATATGAATTTAGGTTCATGTATGTATACCGTAGAATAGTTATAAGATAAATCACCCATCTTGTTCTTCGAAAGGGGAAGAGGAAAAAAACTAATAGAGCCTTAAACCCTGTTGAGGTCATGTTGAGGGTTACCAGACCAAAAAATTTGGGCTATTTCAAGAGCCTTGTTTTGGTTCAGTTATCCCTTCTTGACTAGGGTGCAAAAAACCCACATCAACAGAGGGCTTGATAGTAATCCATCGATTCTCACTCCATATGCTCATGCTGTGATAGTCTTTGACCATATTTTGATTGGAGGGAGAACATTCAATTATGTTGGTGATCATTTACCATTTCCTTGTGAAATAATTTTGTATTTCTTTCCCTATCTCAACCATTGAATTTAGGATTTTTGATTCCATAGTGTTTTTTCTTATTTCTTGCATCCTTCTGTTCATTTTTTAGTAGCTTGGGAGGTATTCCAAGTGCTAGGGTTCATGGTTTGGAGGGTGGAGCAACACAAGAGTCACTTGTGGGCTTGGAACCCAAGGTTGGGGTTTTTCACACATTATGATTTGGGCAAAAACTATGGAGTGTTTTGGACATGTGATGGATGGACATGATAGAGGATGGTGAGGAGAATCGAACGCTTTGAGAATCGTTGAATTTCAAGATGTCCTTGATAAGATATCATTTTCTGAAGTTGATAATTAAGTATTGAACAATCAAGTCATGTAGGCTTGGTCCAAAATACATGTTTATTCACTAATTAGAGTAGTCCATCTTATGCGTAGAAATAAAAGGTGTATGCAGGACAATTACTCATCCAAGAGTGCAACATTTCATAATAACTCAACTTCTAAAATGGCTTGAGCACAAGAGAAGGAGGATGAAGCAGGTTAAGTGCTTTTTTCTTGGAAAGATTACACTTGTGATTAGGTTGAGCTTCTACGAGAGGAAGGCTGTAGGCCTAAAGGAAAATTTGAGTGTGATTTAAGGTGTTATTCTTATCTGTTTGGGTGTGAATTTGAGCAGGATGTTATGCCAAAGTTCAATGATAAATCTGGGTTGATTTACAGGACCCTAAGGGTTGGTTCTTCTCCCATTAAGCTGTCGTAAAGGTGCTTGTAGCCTAGACGTGACCAAAGTTCTATTTGGGCAACTAAAGAAGGATAAGTTGAAATAGGAGAGCTATTTTGGGCTAAAATGATGCTTTTCAAGAGGTTGAGTTAGGATAGAATTAGGTCAAAGCTTCAAGGGTGAAATATGGGATGTGTAGAGGTATGTTTGTGACTTTTTAACCTCAATTTAGGGCTTCATCTAGGTACAGGTGTCTATTGTGGGAGCTGAGGTTTGTTCCCTAATCAACAGTAAGGTGTTTTGGGTAAAAAGTAGCATGGTGTACTCCCTACAACCCATCATTTTATAGCAACAAGGAGGAGAGACTATGTCATAGTTGTAGGATGCTTGTTGAGGGTGAATAAGTGGGCGGACAAGTGGTTGTTGGAATCCATAACTAGACAACCTCATTAAAACAATCTACATCAGTTGAAAAAGAAGTCAAAGCCTGGTTGGTTGATGATCTCATGTTGATTTGATCCTAGTTGGAAGGTTTTCCTACTATGGACATAATTGTAGAAGCTTGTAAAAGTCATTTGTTGGGGTTGTGTTGGGTGTTAACAAACCCCAACTAGGACTAGATTTGATAGTGGTTTTGTGTTAGGTGTATTCAGAATCATTGGTTTGTTGGAGGGAAATGTGTTGATAGCCCAAATTATCCCTAGAGAAAAATACAAGAAGGACATTGATTGTTGCGTGTTTGTGTGAAGTTTATGTGTAGCTCTTTTATGAAAGAAATAAGTTACTAGATTGGAAGGTTGGAGCTTAGGTATTGGCCAACCTAGAAGAGCAGATTAGATCATCCTGTGTTCATTGTAGAAGAAGTGTCTTACAACAATGATAGGTGGAAAACCTTCTAAAGACTCTATGTGTTGTCATTTAATTGACTAAGGGGTAGTTGGAAAGCATAATAGAAGCAAAGGAACAACACGATAAGATATGACTTAGAATCTACAGTGAGATTGTCATTGTATCTTGCATTCCATAAATTGTTGTATTATTCAGATTGGTTTAATATAACGAATATTGGGTTCTATATATTTGTACAATAATTTGTAAAAAAAATTCTATGCTTGTGAATGCATGATTTACCACTTTATATTTTCCGTTGTGCAGAGTATTCCTCTTGAGATTCTTGGTTTGATAGCGTCAAACATTCTAATATTCTATCCTAGACCAAAGATGATGGAAATTCAACATGGTATCAAAGCGTGTTTGAGCTACTTTGGGAGACAATGAATCATTAGAGTGCACAACGAAATACAACTAAAGAGGGTGTTGGTCACATTGTAGGTGAAGAGATCACTACAATCTTGAAGTTGTAGGTTTGTCTCTGGTATAAGGACATGTTAGCAGGGTTATCTATCTATAGTTCATGGAAAGAAAGGATCAAGTTGGTCTTGTAGGTAAACAAGATCTGGGAGTTTTCCAAGAAAGGCATCAAGAAGTCAACTAACCCAAAGGAGCTGGATGTGTACGAATATTTGGATAGAAGGGTGATATTGATCATTCTTGATGGTGTGAAGGGTCCCCTAATACCCCATTTGTCTAGGAAGAACACTACACATGAAATGTGGATGGATCCTCAGAATTTGTTCCAAACTAAGGATGAGAACCAGGTATTGGTATTGGAGTGACTTCATATTTAATGAGATTTTCTCAAGTCAAATATGAGGTTGTTATTATTGATGTGACTATTTCAGAGAATGATATGGTCAAGAACACCTTGAAAGGGTTCACTGAGGAATGGAAGCCCTTCATCAAAGGGACCATTCCTAGAGAGAAGTTTCCAAACTGGAATAGGTTGTGGGATGACTTCATTCAGGAAGTGTTGTAAGACGAGGATCTTCATCCGAAGAAGAGTGCTTTAGATGATGACATGGCACTTGAAGCATGAATGAAGCATAAGCAAAAGAAGAACTTGAGTAAATTCAGGATTTTCAACTATGGAAGATGGGTAATTTTTCATCAAGATGTCCAATGAAGAAGGATATGGGAGATAATGAGAAATAGAAAGGGATGTTGGTCATCAGTGTTGCCACCTATGTTGAGATAGATGTTCTCACCAGGAAGTTAAAAGAGGAGGACTTTGCCATGATCTCTTATTTATTGTGGGGAACTATTGATGAGTATGGATGGCACATGGGAAATGGTGCGTCGAAACATATGACAAGGTCATAAGACAATTTTGGGACTCTAGCTTAATGGGACTCTAAGTTTCACATGGTGTTGGGTGACAAGAGTCAAAAGGAGATCCCAGGATTGCAAGTTGTGCCATTTAGGATGGAGATAGGATGAGTGATGCAGGTCTAGGGTGTATTATTTGTACCAGGACTGAGATATAGTGTGATATATATCTCGATGATCGAGAAGAAGGGTTTTGAGGTCTTGTTCCAGGATGGGAATGCAAGACTCATACCTAGAGGTTCTAGCTCCACGAGTATTGAGCTTAGAGTTAGAGAGCATGGTTTATACAGGTTGACAGGAAAGCCTATGGATCATGGGAATAAGAAGCAAGAGGAGTGTGTGCAGGTTCCAGAGAAACAATTATGGGCACAGCCTTTAGAGGGGAAGGTACAAGTTTGAGAGAAAAAGGTCCAGATTCAACAGGCTCAGAGGGGATATATTTCTAGCTAGAGTTTTTAGATTTAGAGGGAGAATTTGTAGCGCAAGAAGAGTGTTTAGTTAGTAGGGAGAAAGGGTGCTTCCAAATCTGCCAAGAAGGAATCATTGAGGGATTGGAAAGTGATACATGAGAAGAAGAAGAAGTAGGATGCTTCCACTGATAACACAACTTTCAAGAGAGGTGCAATGCACTCTAAAGGGATTGTTGTAGTTGTGAGTGCCAAGAGTTGGGGGAAGGTTGTGAGTAGTTATGATGATGACTAGTTTCTTCCTATTCTTGGAAGTACCTCCCTTGCTAAGAAGGAGTGTTTATTTTTGATTAGCTTGGTAGGTACTCCAAGCCCTAGTGTTTAGGGTTTGGAGGGTGGAGCACCACAAGAGTGACTTGTGGGCTTCGAAGCTAGGGTTGGGGTTTTACAACCATTATGAGTTGGGTCAAAACCATGGAGCATTTTGGACATGTGATGGATGGAGATGACAGAGGATGAAGATCATAATACATCACTTTGAGAATCATCAAATTATGAGATGTCCTTGATGAGATATGAAATTTTGAAGTTTACAATTAATTATTAGATAGTGAAGTCATGAAGGCTTGGTCCAAAAGGCATGTCCCTTTACTAATTTGAGTAGCCCTTTTTATACATATAAATACAAGGTGTATGGTGGATGTTTATTTATCCAAAAGTGCAACATTTCATAGTAACACAAATTTTGAAATAGGTTGAGCTCAAGAGGAGGATGAAGGAGATCAAGGGTTATATTTTGGTAATAGTACACCTGTGATTAGGCCAAGTTACTATAGGAGGAATTCTGCAGGCCTAAATGCAAATTTGAGCATTATTTGAGGTGTCATTCTTCTTTGTTTGGGTCCAAATTTGAGCAGGATATTAGGCCAAAGATCAGTGATAAATCTCCATTGATTTGGAGGACCCCAAGGGCTCTTCATCTCCCATTAAGGTGTCATAAGTATGGTTGTAGCCTACAGGTGACCATAGGTCTGTTTGAGAAGCACTAAAGAAGGATGAGATGAAATAGGGGAGTTGTTTTTAGTTGAAA
>APFE030153405.1:0-12219 GCA_000404065.3 Pinus taeda
CATATTGACAAGAGTCAGAAGTACCACATATGCACACTGAGGTACCTGAAACATCTGGATTTGTACCAAAGAAATGAAATGCTACATTCTGAGGGCACGGGTACCAATTTGACAAATTGAACTCACCACCATTAGCACCAATATAACCAAGTGGAGCGTTGATGCTATGCTGGAGCAAAATCACTTCAGAAAAGGATCCAATAAGTGCGGATGAATGAAGGTTTAGGTAATACCAATGCAATCAAACTGTGATTCCTCCTGCAAACCTTCATAGGAATTCAATGGTACTCTACACCTTGACACAAAGTACAAAGTATCCGAAATAGCAAAAACTGAAACAATAGATTAACCAATGTTTACATCATTTGCATTCTCTTCCTCTGAATCACTTAGAACTATTAGTTCAGAGTCCTTTTGGAGTTCAGAACAAACATGCTTGGAAATTCTCTGTAAAGTCTGATTACATCCCAAGAATGAAGAGTCAAAACCTGGCATCATTATTCGTTGAAAAGTCGAGGTTCTCACTTCCACTTTCTTCCTGATTGATACTTGGATCTTCATCATCTCCATTTGTATCATTTGCACTGTAGTTGATGGCTGGCACAGTTTTTATATTCCCTGACAAGGTCCTCACTTCCTTCTTGATTAATACTTGGATCTTCATCATCTCCATTTGTATCAGTCGCACTGTAGCTGATGGCTCGCACGATTTTTATATTCCCCTTCTTCCATCCATGGCATAGTATTTGCAGTAGATGATAAGATAGCACCACCTAATCCCAAATAACTATCTCAATTCCTCTTTATTCCAATTTTTAAAGGCAACTGACTTTCAAATATACCCTCACATTTAACCTGGTTCAAGTTTCCCTGTTGATGTGTAATTTTTCCAATTGAAATAATGATTGATCTATCTGGCCGATGCCAATGCTCATGGAGCCTGGCATAACCTTCGAGCTTTGGATACCATCTCAATTCTTCTTTATTCCAATTTTTAAAGGCAATACTCTCACATTTAACTTGGTTCAAGTTTCCCTGTTGATGTGTAATTTTTCCAATTGAAATAATCATTGATCTATCTGGCTGATGCCAATGCTCACGGAGACTGGCATAACCTTCAACCTTTGGATACCAAGAAGCATCTGGTTTCACCTCAACTTCAGTTACGTCCTTAGAGTAGTTTTTCATCTGCCATATTAGATAATCATAAAGTTTTGACATGTTAGGAATTAGCATAAATTTGATGTTCCCTTTATCATCCTGTTCCCATCAAAAGATTGCAACAAATTACTTACAAAATTAATGATGCTGTCCATTGAATAATTCTCCTTGCACATAGGACACTTCCACTGCATGCGCAAATAAAGAAACTTTCATTTCTTATTTAAAAGAAAATGAAAATTTAAATAGCAAATAGTTGGAGAAATGGTTAAAGAAAGTGTGAATATTTCATGCCAGTGAATTTTCTAGCATGTTGGTCATACAAAAGATTCTAGTTCAAAACAACCCAAATGAATACAAGGTTTGAATTTACCAGAAGATTTTCTACAGGTTAGACCTGTCTGGAAAAACCCCAATACATCAAAATCATGTTCAGATTCCAGAATACTCTAGAGAATCTTCTATAAATTGCCAAACAGAAGAAAATAATAACACAACAGCAATTTGGTCTATAAATAAATGGTTTTGACTAAATCATGATTCACAGAGGAGTGTTTCCTAAAATTTCAGAATTCCACAGAATAAGCTTTTAAGAAAAGTTTAAAATAAGACATACACGACAGTCAAACAGTCAATCAGTCAAAGATATGTCTGAACAAATAACACGAATAAGCTTTAAAGCATCAAAATGTTCAAGAAAATAGAGATCAAAATCATGTTTCGACAAATCACTGAAGTTAGAAAAGAAAAGTGCAAACTAGTTTATACTTTAATGATCTTTGAACAGTTTGTTCTATAATATATCAGTGTTAGATAGGGATGCACTTCTCAAAACTTAATTTGACATGCTCTTCAACAGCAATGCATTTTAATCCTTCAGATAATTCTCAAAATACATTGTAATGCTAAATAAAAAAGATAAATTATAAAAGTCAAAAGGCAGGCATAAAAACACTTGTAATAAGGATAAGAAACACAAGTTTACAAACCCTAATAAGAACAAAAGTGATGGTATATTGCCAAAGGACATATCCAATTGCAAAGTTGTAGGGAATGATGATCATGGAGGCAAAAGGATTGGTCAATTCTCGAAAAGTTATCAAACGTCATTTGAGGGGAATTAAATGCCCTCAAATATTCACCTTCAATGCCACCTCAGGGGGATAGTGGACACAGCTTACCCTATCCATAAAAGGAATGCCGGGAGACTCACCATTTCTTCGATGATAAGTTAAGGGGGTTTAAGTAGCTACTTCCAAGTTCCATGGTCAAGTTCTGTTGGGGTCACTAGAAGAGAATCCAGATTTTCATTATGAATTTTTCTCTTCAAAGAAAGGTGAAGTTTAATCTTTAAAGTTTAAACCCACCAAGAGGTTGACTAATATACTCTCGGGCAACGACACCAAAGGCATTGCCTCAAAATCTAGCAGGCCTTGTGAGGGGGGCTCACAAGGCAAAAACTAGACCAAGGGACAACAATGAGGTGTGGCCCACTGTCACCATAGCCACTACCTCATGCTCGTTTATGTACTTTCACCACTAGGGAGGCTTCCCCTTATTAGGTCATCCATGAGAGATGTTAAATCCAAGGGATAAGGTGACAAGATAGGTTTGCAGAGGACAACTCTTCCTAAGAACAAGGCTCATCAAGCATGATGGGGCAATTCCCTTCCTCTAATGAGGCCTATTCAAGGTACAAATGATATAGAGCTTGAGAAATAGCAAGCTAAAAGGATCAACCTAGAGTCACAAGGCCAAGAAAAAGCTTCCAAACAATCAATACCTTCAAATTAAGGAACGAGAAGGGCAAACTAGGGTTTTTCTAGAGCATGATCTACCTAGGACATAAAGGATTTAGCTTTGAAATGGATAGATTAGCTACTACAAGGGGCTAATTTTGATGCAACCAACACTCCTTCCAATGTTGAATGCTTTCACAAGTCAAAGTCTTCAACCCTAGTAAAATTTCATGCCCTAGCCCTAGCTAGCGACTTATCCTCAAGGGATCAAAAATCAGATTTAGAGAGACATAATGTGATTTAAGTGAAGTTTTGTAGGTGATCAACAAAGTTACCAAGGCTAGGGTCTAGCCCTTGGGATGATGGAGTCTATGGGAGTGTAAAATATGCTAAATTTTGGCAAGGAGTAAGGGAATAATAAAACCCTAGGTTTCAAAACCCTAGCTATCACTTTTGTGAGGGAGCAAAGTCAATTGGGAGAGCTAGTTTAAAGATTCACCAATGGGATTGCCATTCACATTCTATGAGTGAGTAATGCATACAATGCTATCATCTAGATTCAATACAATGATTTTCAACAATAACTAGCAAATTAGAAACCCTAGATAATCAACCATTCCATATATTAGACACATAAAAAAAAATTATCAAATCCAAGGTACACTTACAAGATAGAATGCATGAACAAGCCTTTATTGCTCCAAAATGACATCTTCGAGACCAACGAAATAGCTCCAAGTAGAAAAATACACTATAAAGTCACATCTCCACAAGAAAACAAGGTTGAAAATCTCTAAGAGGGCCAAAATAAGTCACAAGTGATGATGATCCAAACAATGAGCCTATCCTCTATTTATATGAGGATTAGGACTAATAATAAGCCTAACAAAGACCCTAAAACAAGTTTGATGCTAAAATGTCATAGAATTACAAGCTAACCGACTAGCTATATCAAAATGTGCCCTAATTTGTCCACACGTGTGAGTTGTAGGCACTCTCATGCTAATGTCACCAATAGTAAATGCTCCAAATGCCATGCCCAAGGGTGATGAGGTGTCCAAGAAGGTGTAGATTCCTGCGAAGTTCATGATTTGAGAGTTGGGGTCCTGAGATCCAGTTGGGGTGCCACAAAGTGGTTTCCATGGGTCTCCAATTGTTGGAAGTGGCCTCCTCCAGTGTTAGGGCTTCCTTTGGTGCAACAAACCCTCCCTAGTCTCTTAGTGTGAGATCAACCTCATTTGGGCTCTTAATCAATTGTTTTCCTTCAAGTTGTGTCAAGACCAACTTGGGGCATGCTAGGTCCAGTTGTGTCAAGACCAACCTGGGGGCATCCTGGGTCCAGTTGTGTCATCCTTAAGAATCCTCAAACCTGGGTCAAATTCAACCAACGTCTGGGGCACTGGGATGCTCTGGGACATGTGTCATTGATGATGTTGCTAGGAGACTCCTGACTCTCAATGCTTCACTCATTTGTGCCAATGTACTCCTCGAAAGGGTCGGGGTGCATGTGGAGTGGGTGCCCAACACTTGGGCTACAGAACCACCTAACAAGAACAACATGGATTCTAGTGAAAGAAACTAGTCATTAGGGACAAAGATCAATAATGCATCTTAGTGAACCAAACTTGAATGTTAAGGGAAATTTGATACTTCAAACAAGGATCCCTTATTAAAATCAGGGCCCTAAACTTGCAAAGGTGTTTTCCCTAGGTAGGAGTGGCTAAAGGTCAACACTATTAGGCGCTTCCAAACCCTAAGGGGAAGTAGCATTTCTCTAGTCCACCCCTCAATTATTAGGTGTTAGTGAATAGTAATGTGGCAATAGAGACTTCATTGCCAAGTGTCATGGTCAAGGGTGCTAGATGATGGGGGTGTCCATGTCCTGAGTGTATAGATGTGAGGAGGAAGCATTCGTAAATGCATGAGTTACCATTTCAGCCTTGGTTTTTCCACCCCTCTTGTGCACCTTTTACTTCTTGATTTTCCCTTGTATTACCACTTATAGTTCAAGGGTTAGAGCTTGCTTTGTATGAAGTAGCAATTTATTAGCCCTTTAAGATGAGTCAATTTATTGTTCATTGGGGTTAGGACATGCAAGGGCTCCTTTATGATAAAATGGAGCAACATGTGCTCAAGAATTGGGTGATAGACATATTTGGAAGGTAGAGTTCATGCTAGGATTTTTCCCACACGCTAATTCTTCTATCCCTGGCCATCTTTTGCATTTTAACATTTCTTTTTGTTTCTTTTAGTAGCATCAACCTCCTGGAAAAAAATTTGGGCCCTAGTCAAGGTGTGTGAACATATGAGTGCCAAGTCCCGAAGAACCAATGACAAGTTGTACCCAAAGAATGGAGGAGAGATATGGACTTGTAGTGTAGGATGGAAGGTGTCAAGTGTGACATAGGGAAGATAGAACATGTTATCTCATTCATGCCTTTCCAAGTAGTGCCCCTCCTATAACCCAGTGGTCCTTAAGGGAAGTCCCAACAGACTACAATCAAAGATTAACCCCCAAGTAAGGTGAGAGATCAAGAATGCAGTCAAGGTCTACCAATCATCCAGATCACCCCATAATCCATACTAAATTCCCAAAGACAAACAACTATAAGCACTCAAATGCAAAATGATCAAAATACCTTGTGAGTGGTTTCCCACCTTTGCCCAAATGCTAATCTAGATGGGTAAGAAACACATCGCTAATGCAAGTGGGGGAGATATATGGCATATCATCAGCTAATGGTGGCTCTCAGGGGTTGTTGGTTGTCCAGCTGACCGGTTGGCTATCAAGTGGAGGATAAAAGTTTATCCTATGGGGTTACCCATTTTGTTGGGTCACATGTATTTTTCGTCATAGGGCCACTATCCCAGGAACAAAGCCATTGTATGCTATAGACTTTAATTAATGAAACAACAAATTTTGAAGGGAAGAAATTATTTGTACGTGTATGAGATTGGTGTAATCATTTCCCTTTAGTTGTTATATTCTATTTAAATGTTAAAATCTTACACATTTTTTTTGGGTCAATAGATCTGATCTATTGGGAAGTATTTAACCAAATCATTGGGGTTAGAAATGAGCATGGTATCAAAGCACAACCTCTGAAGGCTAATCTATAGGAGTTGCACAAGAAGATTGAGCCACAAAGCACATAAAGAATCAACCAGAAGTTAATGTACAGGAGACATTCGTGCAGGAATCAGAGATTGTACGAATCAAGCCACAGGCAGACACAGCCAGGCAAAAAATTGCATTCAAGGTTGGCCATATGTCATACAATGCCTAAGAGAGATATTAAAGTGGTAGTTGTCCAACTTTGTGGTAAAGGCTAACCATATGGTGATTGAGAAAAACAAAAAGGGGGTGGGTGGGTGGTGGGGGCTTCCAACTTCCACTAAGGTTGTATGGTGAAAAACAAATGAGTTTGAAACATAAAAAATGAATTGTAGCCATAGGCATCAAGTGCAACTGACAAAAAAAATGTCTTGATGGGCTAGAGCACGAGCTAAAAGTAAATAAAGACAACTTTTAGCTGCCAATCTGCATGCAAAAAACAAGAAAGGATTGTCACCAAGTCCGAGACATGTAAAAAGATCCCAACAACAACCATGTTAAGTGATGCAAACATTGAAAGTCATTAGATCATGTGCATGAAGTCATTAGTGTGCAGGGGGGATCATACACTATTATACATAGCCACAGAGTTCCATATAGTAGCCACAAAAGCCAAAGGATGTGTGGAGGTTGATAGAAGAGAAGTTTGGGCTGTAAATTCATACTAGTTTGTACATGTAGTGCAGTAGCATGGTGACAACAACTACAATGTACAGCGGGTACATGGGCTAGGCTAAGGGAGAATAAACATCTTTAAACACAAGACGGTGATTGTTAGAACTCAATGACTAGGTGAAGGATATTCATCCTTGTGTGCAGGGTGTGAGGAAGAGTGCAAGGGGCAATAAGCGATGGGTCCAAATCAGCTAGCAAATCGAAGTACAAATGGTTTGATCAATTGAATTAATTCCAAGTTCTTGTTGTATTAGTATTTTTCCTCAAATGGCCATTACCCCAAGGAGGGAGCCCTTGTATGTTGTAGAATTAAATTAGTGAAACAACAGATTTTGAAGGGAAAAATTGTGTGTGCATGTGTATGAAATTGGTGCGATCATTTTGCTTCCGCCATTATATTTTATTAAGTGTTAAAATCTCATCCATGTTTTTTATTTAGTAGATCTAATCTTCTAGGGAGTAATTATCAAAGGTTGTTGAGGTTAACGAACCAAAGCTCATACTTGATGAGATGAGCAAGAGAGTTGAAGAGGGAATATGTCATAAGTTTGATGAAGCCTTAAATAGAGATGAAGACAAATAAAAATTCAAAAAGGACTTGAAGATGGATAAACAAAAGTTGATGGATGGTACAATAATTCAGTTTCAAAAGGGGAAGGAATAGAAGATATAACAAGGTTGCCACAAATTTCTTAAACTTGAAGTAGAGATCATGGTTAAAGACAAAATATGATAGTATTATCTCAGAAGTGACCGCAATCAAAGATCAAGAACACAAGCTAGGGCATAGTACTATACTAGAAAGGAAGATTAATGATAATGTTGTGCATGATGGAGAAAAACCTTAAAAGGTGGAACAATATTGATATCCTCATTACGAGGAATGCCTATAATGAATACAGGAAAGTGCATATTAGTAACCTCATTCAACGAAAATAAATGGAAGAACCAATGGAATTCATGTACCCAAAAGCCAAGGAACAAGTATATGATAAAACTAAAAACTACAACAAATTGGAAAAATGAAGATAATACATGGAATAAAAAGAAAACAACCTAGTAGCGTTAGATTATCAAGGATTGGCACCAATAATAGTTACAAATGGATGGATAGATAATTAAGCATGGAAAGCACTAAGAAAAAATAAGAGGAATTCTTACTATTTGAAATCATCTTAATGCTTAAAGGACAAATCTCTTAAGGAGGGAGGGCATGTTGTTCCCTTATCACAACATAATGGGTCCTATGGGTCCATCAAGGCCAGTTGAATCGTAGAAGTCGATGTAATGGATCATTGTGGTGTCTTTTATCATGTTAATTGATGCCCCTAATATTATTTTATCATATTTTAATGTACCATCCATGATTTCTAGCTTTATGACTAATTTCTATTGTATATATTTATAATGCTTTTCCAAGAAATATAACATAAACCCTTCCATTATTTAAAATAAAAGGAATACAAATGATTTTTTGACAAAACATTAAGGTGCATAAGCTCAGTTTAGAGTTCACAAACTAAACCTCCATAAAACTCCAAAATAGATCATCAAAAATGAAAACTACCCATTACATAGATTTTTCAAACCTCTCAGAAAGCAATCCCCATCTTAAAAAGTCTTAAAAGGAGAGAGCTTGGATCTTTTCAACAAGCTTGTTTGGATCATGGTTGTGCTCTCAATAGATGTGACGAATGTGGATTTTAGTGAAGCTTAATCTGATTTCTTTCATGCGTTGAAAACTATCAAATACATCTATATTTCTTTGCATTCTAATTCCCCTTAGCCATTCCACCACCAGTAAATAGTATCCATAAATATCGATGACCCCGAGTCCTCCTTCCAAGGATAATTTCATCAAAATAGATAAGACCTTGATTTCTTCATAGGTGATTGTGAGCCACTGCACAAAACACACTCAAATCTGATTTTGTGGAAGTCAGAAAGGTGAACCTCGATATTTTGAGGCACCTTCAAATACACATGAATACTTGATGTCTCTATTCTTGGATCTACAACAAATCAATACTTTTTCACTTCTTTGGTTTCTCAAACAGTAGATAGGCTCGTTTAAGTTTGCAAAAGATTTCGTATGGTTATTTACATGCTCCTTGGAATAGGAATTCATTCCTAGTTAACCATACCACCCATAAAATAAAACATGGAAGAGGTCGACCGTCGATGTGCTTCAGATCTTACCTCTTGATATCCAACCAGATTTCTGATGTTTCTTCTGTGTCTTCATACCGTACCCCTTTGCCACTAGTGATAGATTTTGTAGCACTACATACCACTTCAGTAAAATAACATTGAACAGAAATTTGGTTGATGCTTGCATAATTTTCCATAGATAATGGGCACCTCCCAGGACTCTGCCAGCTTTTTTTGTAGTATATCCCATATCAAAGATTTTATTTTTTTTTTCGAGAAAAAGTCGTAAGAAATCATGATATTTTAAGGGTGGCTAAAGCTTTCAAATATGCTGCCAGTTTGAAATTATCCTTTTCCTCCTTTTTTTAAGAGCTGCAAGGTATCTTAGATTAACCTTGTAGTCATTTCCTATTCATTTTCAACCCATACAAGACTGTTTGGTTAATCTCTTAATCTTATATAATGCAACTAGGGGGCAGAGACATATCGGTTCCACTCTAGTGCCAAATCCTTCTTGAGTCCTACCTGGCTTGCATCCTCATTGTTCCTGAAATAAAATGCTTCCAAATAAAACCAATTTTAAGAAATGTAAGAGGGCAATCAAACGTTGTGAGATGCTTGACATATGGAGGCCTCCTATCCATGAATCAGTTCGTTCCTTCTGTCCGTTTCCAATTAGCTAGGAAAGACGATCACCAATGATTGAGAAGACTTTTAGTACCTCTTTCCATACTATAGATCATCCAGAAATCGATTTTCTAGGGTATCGTATCCAGTCCTCCAGGATTGATGGCTCAATATATTTCCACTTCATCAAACTCTGCCACAAAACTTCAATAAAGAGGACTCTCCGCATTACCTTTGTAGCCAACGATTCTAAAAATGGAGAGAAAAATTTGAATCCCCAGCTTCACTACTTCTTAGGCCTTAATGGTGTTTTCCATTTAACTAAAAGTATGCCACCATATTCTCTCATTCCTGCCCAAACATACCTAGAGCACATTTTCATTATCTTGTTTAGTATGTCTGTGGGTATTGAAGGAAAAGACGTCTGATAAATAGGTGTGACCTCAAACATGCTTTTAACAAGGGTCAGACTCCTTCTTATGAATATCCACCTGTTATATTAGAAAATGACCCTTTTTCAGTCTTTAAAAATAGCCATAGCCAGTCTTTGTAGTAGTTATTTTCCTTCAAGTGAAAACCCAAATACTTTGGAGTCTCTTCAAATTCTGTAACTTTAAATAGAAACAAAATCTTAATTCTAATAGAAGTTGGACCATCAATCTGGTGCAACGTTAAGGTTGAATTTTAAAGGTAGGTCTTTATTCATGTAGCTATACAGCATTCAAGAAGAACATTTCCTATCATTTTTGTCTCCCGGAAAGAACCATAATATCCTATACAAAGAGTATATGGGTGATAGTGAGTTCTTTGTTCACTTGAATTACTTTTATTTGTCATTCTTCGTTTAGACTCTTCAAAATTCTACTGAGAACCTTTGGCACTAATAAGAAGGCACTAATAAGAAGAGTAAAAGTGACAAGGCGCATATTGACTAAATCCTCTCCATGGCTGGAAAAAAATAAGGTGACGCATTTATAAGGCAACGTATGATATTGTGGATATGCACTTACCTATCCAATTGACAAAGTGGATATCAAACCCTATGTGAAGCATCAATTACAATCTTAAGAAATTGAATCCACTCTATCATATCTATTTGAGAGATTCAACTTGATGACGGAGGAGGTAGTATTCCTTGATTTAATAGTGTGGAGCACCTTGGAATATTCCCACCATATCAAAAATCTGCCTTCCTGGAAGAAAACCAAACTGCTCATCAGAGATGATAGCCTTCAGGCTATTACTTTGGCACTACATAATCGTTAATGAGATGGGCCAATTTGCGTGAAAGTGAAGGGGCTTATTCATATTGAGGTTGTTCGCAATGAAGGTGGAGTTGAAAGAACGAAAGTCATTCCCCATGGATCTTGGTTCTTCAACAACTAGTGACAAGTATTCCCTTATCTCTTTAAAGAAACCTTCCAAAAGCTCAATGGTCCAGCCATCTATGACTAAAGATTTATCACCTTGAAAAGAGTTTTTATACCTGTTAAAGATACTCTTCACTGACGTGGGCATTGAGTGAATCATTTTGCTCATCTAAGAGCAATCTGTTCGAAAGAGAGATGTATAGGAAAATTTCAGAATATTCAACTTATCTGGCTTCTTGTAGATTTTCTTGTAGTTATCCACACGCACTTTAACAACATCTTTAAAGAAAGACAGAATCAACAAGGCCATTGATGTCATACATGTGAAAAAAAGTAGAGTTTTATTCTCCTTGTTTCAACCACTCTGCCTTAGCTTTTTCTCTCCATAATGCCTCTTCCCAAGCTAGAAATTTGCTTCTATCTTCTTCTAGACTTGCATCAGAACATAACATTTGTTAGGTCATCATGTATGACCTCTAGTTTATCTTCCACTTCTGTAAGGGGTTGCTGGTTCTGAGAGTTTTGTCCTTTAAAGTTTAATCCACTGCAATGGCTTTAATCCTCAACACGTTTATAGGAAGGGCCTCGATGGCTTACTCTCTAGAACCTATATCATAGGGGATCCATTCAGCTTTAAAGAAGATGATTCGGGTGCCCAGAATGGTGAGGAAGATCAGTCATGCACACATGGTGCTCCAGTTGTGGTTCTATGTGATAATCCAGACTCATGCAATGGAAGTATTTTGAACCACTTTTCATCAAGCTTACATGGATACAAGAAGACAAGGTACACACAAATTTAGCATTGTCCAGTATGATGTAATATCTCTTCAAGCGAATGAGATCCTAGTTTTCAAATCCATTCATTGCATATCCTAAGATCATTGCATTCATGACAGCCCAACTCATCTAGGCCTTCTATTATAGACCTGGTGTGCATCATTTATGGTCTTGCGTTTCAGACACGTTATAAGGAAAGCAACCACAAAACCATCAGATTAAAATCCATATCTAATTATACATTTGTGGCAAGCTTTTCATGTCTCGAAGCTACCAAATTGACACATGCAAGAAGCACACATGAAAATCTGTCCACATATGGCTCCATGTCAGTCAATTACATTTCTGAGAAAGTGCCAGAGCTTCCAACTCTACACATATCCCACAATCATTGCATTCCATGAGACAACATCCTGTTCTACCATTTCTTGAAAGACCTTTACAAATATCTGGGATACCCATTCAGCGAATATCTAACAACCAATGCATTCTAGGAAACAGCATATATTCAGGCAAATTTCCAAACACTGTCCAAGCTTCTTCTCTAGTTACATTTGACATAGATGTCTAAAAGGCATCTCCAGCTACAACATCAGAAAGT
>APFE030153412.1:0-10064 GCA_000404065.3 Pinus taeda
ATCTATAAAAACTATTCATACACATAATTAACAAAGACTACATAACAACTAACAATTCCCATATGATAATTTAATCCAATTTTTTTTATATTAAAAAACTATTTAATATTAACGAGAAGTAAAAAAAATAATAATATTATAAAATAATTAAAATTAGTTTGTAAAACTTCACTCAACTATGTTAATTACAATTTTGTAAGTGGCTAAATGTCAAATTATGAATGACAGTCAACTACACTAGCAGTATTTATGGAAAGAACACAATAAAACATTAACAATCTCTGGAATGTCCTCAATTTTAAGAGCTCAAGGAGTAGGATAATCTACAAAATCCATGTCATTGCGGAATATAATCTTTCCTTATATTTTTTTATTTGATGATGAAGTGGAAGGCTACCTGTTTAGTTGACAATATGCATTCCATAAACCCGGTTAGTCATCTCTATTCAAAGAAACTGAATGAAAATGTTTTTCAATTGGCAAAAAAACCATATAATAATGTAAAAACATATAATAATATATTAGTTTAATCTAATTAATAGATAAAATGATTTTCATACTAACATATAAAATATTTTTTTAATGTAAAATCATTTTAATCCAATACATATTACCGACATGGAAGAAATATACAAATACACAATCCAAATTGAAATCTCATACACACAATCTACATGCAAGAAATTTATAGATAACAATGCATATTCCTTTACCCATATGGGAAGCCCTTCCCATATGCCAAATTTGACAAAAGAAAACACTTCCTTTCTCATGTGCGACACTGCCAATGGGCTTCCATGTTTTAACCTACTCATCCTTCCATATTGTAGATTTATTTAGATACATGTCATAAGATTGTGAATGTAAACTATATATTTGTAATTCTTTATATAATATTAGAAAAGAAAATGGAATATATATATATATATATATATATATATAATATATATATATGATATTATAGTGGTATCCTCGTCTGTATGAGGACCATGAATATAAACTATATACTTGTAGTTCATCTCACAAAAAAATCTAATGTTCCACTCTCTATATGCGTTTTACCCTTTAGCAATATATGATATGCCTACAACTTATGCAATGAGAAAACCCTTGATTCACAAACACAAAACTTAAAATAAATTGTTACCATGTATGCTCTCGGTCTAATGTATAAGAACAAACATACTCTAACCCACATTTATTCCCATGTAGTTATGATCCAGGTGGATATTGATGGCCACCTGCCTCTTCCACCTAGACCCACCAGTCATTTTCATCTATTTCCTCATTCACTTCATCATTTACCATCTTTAGCTGTTTTTTGGGCCTTGAACTTCCGGAGCAGTTTTGACCCCCTAACCGACATTTTTTTGGGGTCCACGACATGCCCATTACCATAGTCAAGGGCATATGATGAAACTCGTAGTACTCAGAGAGACCTTTCCAAATGGTATTGTATGTGCCAAACAGAGATAATATGACCAAATTACAACACTGGGAAGTTGGTTGCTCAACTAACCCCAACGGGGCCCACAAACTCTTGGTGTTACATCTCCTAGGGCTAGGGTTTTGGTTTTTTAGGGTTTTCTCATGTTTTCCAATAATAAATATGCCTGTGAGTCTCATTATAACAAAGTTCAGAGCCATGTAGCCACCACATCTCTTCTCAAAGATAAGCTACCATTGCTCGAGCTATCTTATTTCCATTTTGTTTGTAAGCATAGTTCAATATTTTCTATTAATGAAATGAAGTGTTTTTATAATGCATCTCTATGTATATGATCATATCAATAAGTTTGTGTGTTCATGTTTAAGTTCAGATTACTGGTATCAAAGCGGTCTGCTCTTTCTCTGTTTTTTCTTTACATGTCCCCAACAAGGTTAGGGTATAAGGAGTTAGGGCTTGATCTGGTTGAACCATTACAAGATGAGCCTTGCAAAACCCGATGACCTCCCATGGCGGAAGAAAACACAAATGAGGGGGTAGGAGATCCTTTCAAAATGTTTCTTGAAGAATCCCTCAAGAGATAGAGGGATGTGATGATGGATAAATTTTCCCATATCCTTTGATGGATAGCCACAGAGAATGCATCTTCATCTAGCAGCCACTCTGGAGGCACCACTCCTTGTAAGGTACAAGTTAACTTTGATATTCCCATATTCGAAGCCCTGATAGATGCAAATTCCATAGATAAATGGTTAAATATGTTGGAAGGATATTTTTTAGTTCATGACTTCTCCAATCAAGAAAATATTATTTTTTCACTTCTTAAAGCCATGCCACATATCAAGGATTGGTGGGAAACTTACTGTGAACAAAAGGATGAGAGTGAACCCTCATTGTTTTCAGTTGCACCCACTTGGAATTCTTTTTGAGATGCCATCAAGGAACAATATTACCCTATCAGGAGCTATGTAGAAAAATACATAAAGTGGACCATGCTTTTGCAGGGAAGGAATAGAAATGTGCCAAAGTTCACAAATAATTTCCATACCCTTCACACGAAGCTAGGTATGAAGGATACTGAGCGACATTTGGTTCTCAAGTACCGCGATTGTCTACATAAGCACATCTAGGATGAGATGGAGCCCCTGGATATTTCCTTGCTCGACATGGCGTATTAGTATGCTATCAAGATTGTGAAGAAGTTTAAACATAAGAAGTAGGAATTTGGATCTATGAATACAAAGCAAGAAAAAAGCACCTCCAAACCACAAAACAAAGAACTAGTCCAAGGTGGAACTACCCAGGACATCCCGCCGAAGCCGAAAGAAAAGAACAACACCTTGAAGATGAAGAAGGACACAGGAAAATGGTGTGAGTTCCATAAGAGCTCCACTCACAATACAAGTGAGTGTCTGGCCAAGAAGTCACTAGTGGCCGAGCTAAAGGCTTCTAAATCATACACAGGTTCAAACTCTAAATCAGAAAATCATAAGGTAACTGAAAAAGGGAAGAAGAGCATTGAAGTGGAGCCTAGTGCCACCATGGCCACCACCAAGATCCAGAAGATTGAGCTTGAAGATCCATAGGAGAGGGAATGCCTCTTCCACTCACAGATGTGTGTGAAGGGTTCTTCGTTGCAGTTCATTATCGACGGTGAGAGCTAAAATAACCTCATTTCACCAGAGGTCATGAAGCAACTGGGCCTAAATACTATAGCACATCCACAATTGTACACCATTGGGTAGTTTCACCAAGGATGAGATCTTCATATTAGCCAATAGTGTTGCCTTCCCTACAGCATCAAGCCCTTCATGAATGAGGTAATATGTGACGTTTCTCCTCATGAATTTTTTGATCTATTGTTAAGACAACCATACTTGTGGAAGTGACATGTTATCTATTAGTCTAAACCTTGCTTTGTGATTATAACTTTGGTTAATAAGTTGTACAGGATACCAAAGGTAGCCTCGTGTATCACCATCTCTTTGATCACTATAAAGCAATGTAGTAAGATCATTTTCAAAACCGGGAAATTTGTTTTCCTTATGATCTCCCCCCAGGGAAAGAAGAAGATTATGGCCACAGTTTCTAGGCAGGGCTCCTCTGTACAACAACAGTTGATGGACAAGGTTGTGGAGGAGTACAAGGATATTTTTGCCTCACCCATAGAGGTACCTCTGCACTGTCAAGTCAAGCATTCCATCGATCTGAACCTGGGTATGTCTTTGATCAATGGATCAATCTATTGACACTCTATTATGTAGAATTATGAGATCAAGAAATAGATTCAGGAACTATTGCAGATAGGGCACATCAGGCCAAGCTCATCACCTTGTGGGAGCTTGATTTTATTGGTAGAAAAGAAGGATGGGACCTAGAGGCACTGTATTGGCTATTGGGCACTGAAAAAGATCATTGTCAAGAATAGGTACCTAATTCCACAGATTGATGACCTTCTAGACTAGCTCAACGGGGCTCAATATTTTAGCAAGATTGACTTGAACTCAGGTTATCACCAGGTGCCCATTGAACCCTTTGATGTGTGGAAGACTGCCTTCAAATCTAAGGAGGGACTTTTTTAATGGTTGGTCATGCCGGTCGGATTGACTAACACCCCTACAACCTTCATGAGACTGATGGAAACATCTTGCGACCCTTCACCAATGCATTCATGGTGGTATATTTAGATGACATCTTGATCTTCAGCCAGAGTTGGGAAGAGCACCTCCATCATATTCACCTGCTCCTTATTCCATATTGCAAGTTTATTTAGATACTTGATGTAAGACCATGAATATAAACTATATATTTGTAATTATTTATATAATATCACAAAATAAATAAATATATATGTATTTTCACTCTCTATATTAGGACTATGCATATAAACTATATATTTGTAGCTCATATCACAAAAAAAATATAATGTTCCACTCTCTATATGTGCTCTACACTTTAGTAATATCTAATATGCCTACAACTTACGCAATGAGAAAAATATTGATTCAACAAGCAGGAAACTTAATAGAAATGATCAACATGTATGTTCTCGGTCTAATGTATAAGACAAAATATAAAGCACAGAACTCAAAAAAATTCCCAACATGTATGTTCTTTGTCTAATGTATAAGAACAAACGTACTCTAAACCACATTTAGTCCCATGTAGTTATGATCCATGTGGATATTGGTGGCCACTTGTCTATTCCACCTAGAACCCCCAATCAATTTCATGTATTTCCTTATTCATTTCAACAATCACTAGTTTTTGCAGTTTTTGGGTCATGAACTTACAGAGTAGTTTTGACCCCCTAAATGGATTTTTTTGGGGTCTGCGGCAGGCCCATAGCCAGAGGTAGGGACCTATGGCGAAACTTGTGGTACTTAGAGAGACCTTTCCAACAAGGCATTGTGCGCACCAAACATAGATAATATGACCAAGTTACGAACCCAGGTAGTTGGCTGCCCAACTAACCACAACGGGGCCCTCAAACTCTTGGTGTTACATCTCCTGGGGTTAGGATTTTAGTTGTTTATGGTTTTCCCATGTTTTCCAATAATAATTAGGCCCTTGAGCTTCATTGTAACACAATTCAGAAGCATGTAGCCACCACATCTCTTCTCAGAGATAAGCTACCATCACCTGAGCTATCTTATTTCCATTATGTTCATAAGCATAGTTCAATATTTTTCTATTAATGAAATGCATTGTTTTTATGTTGCATCTTTGTGTTTATGATTATATCTGTAAGTTGTTACATTCTTGTTTAAGTTTAGATCAGTGGTATCAGAGCGATCTTCTCTTTCTTTGTTTCTCTTTGCATGTCCCGAACGAGGTCAGGGTATAAGGAGTTAAGGCTTGATCTGGTTGAACCATTGCACGATCAGCCTCATGAAACCCAACAACCTCCTATGGTGGAAGAAAAGAAAGATGAGGGGGTAGGAGATCCTTTCAAAATGTTGCTCCAGGAAGCCCTCAAGTGATAGAGGGATGTGATGATGGATACCGTTGCCCAGATCCTTCGACGACTACCCATAGACGATGCATTTTCATCCAGAAGCCACTCTAGAGGTGCCACTCCATTTAAGATACAAGTTAACTTTGATATTCCCATATTCGAAGTCCTGATGGATGTAGACGCAATATATAAATGGTTAAATATATTGGAACAATATTTTTCAGTTCATTACTTTTCCAATCAGGAAAAGATTACTTTTTCACTTCTTAAAGCCACCCCACACATCAAGGATTGGTGGGAAACCTACTATGAACAAAAGAACGAGAGTGAACCATCATTGTTTTCAGTTGTACCCACTTGGAATTATTTCCAAGATGCCATCAAGGAAAAATATTACCTTGTCCAAAGCTATGAAGACAAATACATAAAGTGGACCATGCTACGATAGGGAAGGGACCAAGATGTGCCAGAGTTCACAAATACTTTCCATACCCTTCACATGAAGTTGGGTATCAAGGATACTGAGCGGAATTTAGTGCTCAAGTAGCATGGTTGTCTACAAAAATATATCCATGATGAGAAGGATTTCCTGGATATGTCATCACTCGACATGATGTATCAGTACATTGTTAAGATTGAGCAGAAGTTTAAATAGAAGAAGTGAGACTTTGGATCTGCGAATCTAAAGCAAGGAAAAGGCACCCCCAAACCACAAAACAAAGGACCAAGCCAAGGCGTTGCTACCCAAGATAGCCTGCCGAAGCCACAAGAAAGGAACAACACCCTGAAGATGAAGAGGGACACGAGAAAATGTTGTGAGCTCCATAAGAGATCCACTCATAATACAAGCATGTGTTGGGCTAAGCAGTCACTGGTGGCCAAGCTAAAGGATTCCAAATCAGATGCATGTTTCGACTCTCAATCAGAACCCAATAAAGGATCTGATCAAGGGAAGAAAATCATTGATGTAGAGCCCAGTGCTACCATGGCCACCACCAAGATCTAGAAGATTGAGCCCGAAGATCTAGAGGAGGGGGAATGCCTCTTCCACTCATAGATGTGGGTGAAGGGTTCTCCAATGCAGTTCATTATCGACAACAAGAGCCAAAATAACCTCATTTCAGTAGAGGTTGTGAAGCGGTTGGGCCTAAAGACTATAACACATCCACAACGGTACACCGTCAGTGGCTTCATTAAGGACGAGATCTTCATGTTAGCCAGTAGTGCCACTTTCCCTACAACATCAAGCCCTTCATAGATGAGGTATTGTGTGATGTTTATCCTCTTGAAGTTTGTGATGAATTGTTAGGAAAACCATACTTGTGGAAGTGTCATGCTATCTATGAGTCTAGACCTCGCTCTATGATTATTACGTTGGCTAATAATTTTATAGAATACTGGAGGTAGCCCTGCCTGCCGCCATCTCTTTGATCACTACAAAGAAATGTAGTAAGATCATTTCCCAGAATAGGAAATTTGTTTTTCTTATGATTCACCCCCAAGGAAAGAATAAGTTTGTGGCCACGGCTTCCAGGTAGGGCTCCTCTACATAGCAACAACAGATGAAAAAGGTTATGGAGGAGTACAGGGATATTTTCGGCTCACCCACAGGGGTACCTCTGCACTATCAGGTTAAGCACTCCATCAATCCAACATCAGGTGCGTCGTTGCTGAATGGACTGATCTATTGACGCTTTGTTCTCAAGAACAATAAGATCAAGAGGCAAATTCCTGAACTATTGTAGAAAGGGTGAATTAGACCAAGCTCATCACCTTGTGCGAGCCCGATTGTATTGGTACATAAGAAGGATGGGACCTGGAGGCTCTGTATTGACTATCGAGTGTTGAATAAGGTCATTGATCCAGATTTAAATAGGATGCAACAAATTACAGAGATAACCATAAACACAGAGATCCAATAAAAATAATACTTCATTTTATTAATGTAAAATACTGAAATATGCTTACAAATAGAAATGGAAATGCACCAGCTAGGGCGATGGTAGCTTATCTCTGAGAAGAGATGTGGTGGCTACATGCCTCTGAACTATACTACAATGAGGCTCAAGGGCCTTTTTATTATTGAACAATAATAGCAAACCCTAAACAACCAAAACCCTAACCCGAGGAGGTGTAACACCAAGAGTTTATGAGCCCCGTTGGGGTGAGTTGGACAATCAAATTCCTGGGGTCGTGACTTGGTCATATTATCTTCGTTTGACGTGCATGATAACCCGTTGGAAATATTTCTCCGAGGACGATGACGGAAAAGATGATTTTAGGCAAAAAATCGTTGGCGGTATATTTCCAAAAAAACATCATTTAGGGCCTCAAAATGGCTCCGGAAGTTTAGGACCCAAAAAACTACTAAAAAATAGTAAACTGTGCTATAATTAAGGAAACTGAAAAACTGAAAGAAGAAATGGTGGGGGTCCAAGGGGAATTGGCGGGTGGCCACCAATATCCACCTAGATCATTCCTTCTCCCTTAGGAAGCAGTGGTCCCCATTGCATTGAGTTCGTCCATGAGATGAGGAAACTTTTGCTAAACTTGGTCCCTAATGAGCCACCTGCCCTAGTGAAGGAGTTGGCCTATTTTGACAACTCAATATAGTTGGATATTCTGCTGGCGAGTGTGCTTGATATGTCTGTCCATGATCCAATTAGTTGCAGCTTGTTCCATGCAATCTGGGTTTAACTCTGCTGGTGTGAGTTGTTTTGCAATGTCGGATGTGTCTAGTAATGGTGGAAAGTATGGCCGAAGGCGGTCCACAATGAACACTAGGTGCAGGCCAAGGAATGGGGAAATTTTGAGCTCAAATGCATTGTCTCCCACAACCTTGGTAATGGTGTAAGGACCATATCAGAGTGGTCCTAGTTTCTGATAGGCTCTGGTAAGGCGTTCCTTTTGCAAACACAACCAGACTTTGTCACCCACCTAAAACTTGTGTGGCACTCGATGCTGATCATGTCGCTACTTGTACTTGGCATTTGATTTCTCTAGAATGTCATGGACCTACTGGCGATTATGTTGGATGTGCTTAATGAAGCTATTTCCCTTATCTGTTTCAGACTGGACATGAGCCGAACCTGCATGAGTGACTGCAAATGGCATGGTCACATCAATGGGACATAATGGTTGGAATCCCAAGCCCACCTAAAAATGGCTATGGCCAGTCAAGTTGTGGAGAGCCTGGTTGTAGCTGTGCCAAACATAGGGGAGGCTCTCGTCCCATGTGCGTGGATGATTTGAGTTGTACATGCGCAGAATGTGTATGATCATCCTGTTGACAATCTTTGTCTGGTCATCAGTTTGAGGATGGAAGGTTGTGGACTTAGTGAGTTTGGTGTCTAGCATCGACTAGAGACTGGAACAAAATGTATTGAGGAACCTGCTATCCCGATCTGAGATGATAGACTATGGGATCCCAAAGTGTACCCACACTCGTTCAAAGAAGAGCTTAGTCGTGGATTCTGCTGTGATATTCTTCTTACAGGCCCCCATAATGGCCATCTTCGAGAACCTGTCGATGACCACAAAAACACAGTCATTTCCATGCTTCGTGGAAGGAAGGCCTGACATGTAATCCATGGAGATAGATTCCCAAGGTCGACTAGGGGTTAGGTAGCAGAGTATAGAGGCCTTGCTTCTTGATGGTCGATTTGGCAATGGCACAGGAAGTGAATGATGTGATGTACTTCCCAACATCCTGTCGAAGATTCGACCAATAGAAATACTTCTGTAGTATTGCCACCGTTTTCTCGACCCCAAAATGACTAGCAGCCCGACTGTAGTGTGCTTCTCAAATCTTTGCACGCTTGCTTAAAGGAACATAAAGGTGACCCAGGTGGCATAACATGGCATCCTAGAGGTGAAAATTTGGAACATGTTGACCCTCCAAGGGTGTCTCGTATGTGTGGCCAAATTGTGGGACGCTTTTGTAGCGAAGTGGCCAATCATAAGTCTTGTGCCCGTAAGACTTGAGCACGGTGGTTAACACCATGATCAGTGGTTGACTAAGGAAATCTACAACATTATTGGTGCTTCCATTATTATACTTGATATTCAAATGGAATTGTTGCAGGTATGTGGACCACTTCTGATGGTGATCATTCTACAATTTCCCTTGGGTCTGTATGGATTGCATGAGTTGGTGGTCTGTGTGGATGACCATTTCCTTCCCCAAAATGTAATGCTTCCATTGTCGGCAGGCCTGCACAATGGAATACATCACTTTGTCATAAGTGGGATACTCCCGGACTGTGTCTGAAAGTTTCTCACTGTGATATGCCATTGAATACCCGTGTTGAGTAAGGAATGCCCCAATAACATAGTTAGAGGCAACTGTCTCGACCTCAAATGGTTGTTGCAATTCTAGTAATGTGAGCACTGGTGCCGAGTAGAGGCGATATTTTAACTCTATCAATGCCTTCTATTGAGATTCAAACCAAAAGAATTTTGCTTTTTCTCCTCCCTTGGTGACTTGACTCAAGGGCCAAGTGATATGAGAAAATATCGACACAAACTTGTAGTAGGAGTTGGCAAGACCTAGAAAGCTATGGAGCTTTGTCAGAGTGGTTGGAGATGGCCAATCCTGAATGACTTGGATCTTGGCTGGATCCACATGCACCCCTTGTTCATCAATAATGTATCCCAGAT
>APFE030153416.1:0-41296 GCA_000404065.3 Pinus taeda
CCTTTTTGGCTCTGTTGGAAATGATTGCCATTTTCTCATATGGGACATGCGTACACCTGCACCTAACAAGCCTCAACAATCAATTGTAGTTCATCAGAGTGAGGTTAACTCTTTGGCCTTTAATCCATTCAATGAGTGGCTATTGAGAAAATAAAGCCCAAGACAGTCAGAGTTTGGTATTGAAACTGTGATTTTTGGAACAACTCAGCAGTTTCGTAGCGCGCTACGAAACCCCTGAAGCAGCCTGTTTTAGCAGAAAAACTGTTTTTACTAGTTAACTTACAGAAGCTTTCCTGAGCAGCTGAGAACTCAATTTTTCAAACGGAAAGAGGTTTTTCTTCCTAACATGCTGCACTACAAAAACCTCTTTCAGTTTCTTCAAATCCATTATGAGGTGGGAGAAATGAAATACTAAACTTGCGCTACAAAACTGCTGTAGGTGCAGTTTTCCAAAAATCAAAATTTCCTGTTTTACACATCTTCTTCAAGGATCGATTCTGGAAAGCTGGAGAAGTATTTTAAAAAACCAAGAGAGGTTTTTGTTCTAGACATCCCGGAATACAAAAAACTCCTTCAGTTTCAAAAAAATGTGTCATGGATGAGGAGATAAAGGCTCTGTCCCACGTGCCATTTTCAGGGATCCTAAACCTAAAAACAGGGAAACATGTTCCCTAATTTCTAGGGTTTGTCTTCAGCAGTTAGATGACCACGTGGGAGGCTTCATCAAATTCGACTTCTTGAGGTTGAAATTTTTCAAATAATGCTTTAAATTCTTAGATAAGGTTGTTGTAATCATGATAAGGAATTACACTCCTAGTTGTATTAGGTCACTAGCACTCCTAGTTAACAGCTAGTTCTAATTAATGGTTTGTTTTATGGTTAGAATAGGTGTCACTGATGAAAAATTCGAATTCTCTTGATCATGGATGATGGAATACTAATTGTAAATGCTTTATATAGAGAAAGAGGTCGAATTAGCAGTGGGTTGGAAATTTTATGAAAAGGCTGGTATTTGGCTTATGTAAGACTCTGTTTCAGTAATACATGTTTGGCTTTACTTCTCAGGATTCATGAGGGATTTTTTATGTTTAGAATATTTGATGTTGTCCTTTCCTTAATTATTTCAGTAGCATGGATGTGTAATCACTCAGAATTCACTGGATGTGCTCTGACTTCCTGTATACATTCATAAATTGTGTGGTCCTACATGAGTTTTATGTTTTGAATATTTAAATGTTGAATGCCCTGACTTCTATGTAAGGTTGAGTTCATTGTTATATTGAGGTGTTGTTGACTCCATAAGCCCAATGGATAGTTGTTAAATGTGTTTCCACCATTCATATTTTCGCAGTTGTTTTACAAGAGTTAGCCATCTTATATATAATTAAAATCATTAACCCTTTTGAGAGAGCCCTCTCAGGTTGAGGAGGCTAAGCCTTAGCCTAAAGTAGGTTTGAAATAGTTACTTTGAGTCAACCTGACCAGCAGCCTATCAGGATCTGATTTTGAGATAACATACGCAATGCATGTTTAAGTACTTTCACGAAGACTCTGATGAATTCTTTGATGTTTATTAATAACCTAAAAAATTTGCATGAACCCTAGTTTAGGACTGCTCTCTGATGCACGTAAGTAGGCCAATTGACTACTAAATGTCCGTAAGGACTGATCGTATACCTTCATGAAGGTCTGAAGGATGTTGTAATAGAGTTGCAGCAACTTGCCCTAAGAGTGTATTGATCTGTGTGAAGGAAAATTTGACATGTTGGAAGACATCACACCAGTCTCTGGATGAAGAAACTTGGTTCTTACAACCCCGCATACTGCTTCGAGTGAGGCTGCATCCTGTGCTATGTGAGTTGTTGCCGAAAGGGTCAGTAGTGTAGGGTTTTGGTGGTTGGTGCAACTAACTCTGAACCTCGGTCCGGACTGCCTAAGCCAACACACCTTGCAACTTCAACTTGAATTTTCCACGACTAGTGATTCTAGCCTTCCTGTCATCCCCTAAGAAGACATCACCACCATCATATTTATCACACTTGCAGAACCACTCTCTGTG
This sequence comes from Pinus taeda, assembly GCA_000404065.3. Classification (NCBI taxonomy): domain Eukaryota; kingdom Viridiplantae; phylum Streptophyta; class Pinopsida; order Pinales; family Pinaceae; genus Pinus; species Pinus taeda. The sequence continues at coordinate 2,060 of APFE030153416.1, forward strand.
GGGAGTGAAGTAAAAGGATACAGATGAGACAATTAACCATGCCTCATGATCTACATGTGTACTTGAAGAAAAAGCCATGTACACATCCCCACCTTCATCTGAGGTGGTTTTCACCTCTACAAAAGGACCATCATTACATCCCTTTCCTTTTTCAAGACATTTAGATTTACAGTCCCTTTTGTAGTGCCCTTCCTTTCTGCATTTCCATTACACCTTTATAGGTTTTTATGGAGATTTAGATCTCCCTCTAGATTTAGATCTCCTACTCAAGGAATTATTTTTGTTTCTATTTTGAGACTATCCTCATTCAAACAAGGCATCACTGTTATGGATCTCCATATTTTTTTGTCTCATCTCCTCCATCAGCAAGGATGAGACTATTTCATCAAACTGCAAGGAAATTGAATTGCTACCTATTGCAAAAACCAGACTATCACATGAATCTGGTAGAGAACACAACAAAATGAATCACTTATTTTCATATGAAATTTTAATATCAACAGATAATAACTGTCTTACCACAATATTATATGCATTCAGATGCTCTTTCACTAAGTCTCCATGTTTCATCCTAAGGTTATACAACTTTTTTTGTAGGAACTATTTATTCACCAGAGACTTTGATTGGTACAAACTCCCTAACTTGTCCCTTAAAGCCTTCGATGTAGCTTCCCCTGATACATTCATCAATATTGAATCTGAGACACACAATCGTATTGTGCTTTTTGCCTTCTGATCCAACTTCTTCCAGTCTCCATTGGACATTGTCGTTGGTTTAATACCTAGATCTACTACAATTCACTAATCTTTGTCCACCAACAGATCCTCCATCTTGAGTTTCCACAACTCAAAATTTGACCATTAAATTTCTCGATCTCTATCTTTCCATTGCTCACCATCTTCTCTCACCACAAGAATCGATACCGCAAATATCTCTCTGAATAGGATCTACCAAATATAGGTTTTAACCCCGTACATAAATTACCTACATACGAATTCTAAAAACAGAAAATAAACAATGGTGAGAGCATGACACATAAAAAAAATACACACAGAGATTTTCCCCTCGATCCCAAAACTGGGACTAGCAGATTGATTTTTCATTATGTTCCTTTCAATATTACAATACATATATATACATGTCAAAGCATCCATAAACTCCAATCCATTAACCCTGGATTAGGACATAACCATAGCTCCCTTGACTAGATCTACAAAATACCATGGACCGAAAACCATCACCCCAAAACCCATGTGAAAAATATATGCAGAAAGAAATATGTACGTTCGCCCACCTAATATAGGGTCCAAAAAAGTAATTTCTTGAGGCGTTTCCCTGGACCCCATGGAGGGGTGCTACTGCCCCCCTCAAACCCCCCTGTTGCACTCGACGAAATGAAGGGTGTGCTTCGCTCCCCTCTATCCCCCCGGTTTAACTACTGGGGCTAGTTGTGTAAAGAATATAACACAACCCAACAACCTAAACATTAACATAAGCTAGCCTTAACATTAACCTACCCTTAACCTTAACTTAATGTTAAGATTTACTTAAACTTACCCTAACCTTACCATAACCTTAACCTAACCTAGCCTTATCCATAACCTAACCTAACCTTAACTCCAACCTAACCTTAAAGTTAATGTTAGGTTTGGTTAGGTTAAGGTTAAGGTTAGGTTATGCTAGGTTAGGATTAGGTTGTTTTAGGTTAATACTAAGGTTACGTCAAGTTAAGGATAAGGTTAAGGTTATAGTAAAGGTTAGGTTAGGGTTAGGGTTAGGTTTCGTTAGTTTTGTTAAGTTAATGCTAAGGTTATGCTAGGTTAGGTTAGGTTAAGGTTAGCTTGAATTAGGTTTAGGTTTAGGTTCAATTATTTTGGTTAGGTTAATATTAAGGTTAGGTTACATTAAAGTTAGGTTAAGGTTAGGTTAAAGTTAAGGCTAGGTTAGTTTAGGTTAAGGTTAAGGTTAACGTTAACCTAAACTAACCTAGCCTTAACCTTAACCTAACCCTAACCTGACCTAATATTAACGTAACACTAATATTAACCTAACATTACCCTAACTTTAACGTTAACCTAACCTAACCTTAAAGTTAACTTAACCTAAACATAACCTACCCTAACCTATCCTTAACCTGACTTAACCTTAACTATAACTTAACCTAACCTTAACCTTAACCTATCCTAATTTAACCTAGCCTAACCTAAAACCTAAACTTAACCTATCTTAAACTAACCTAACCTTAACATAACCTAAGATAAACCAACCTTAAACCAACCTATGTCAAACCTAACCTCACCTAACCTTAACCCTAACCTATGCTAACCTAACCTAACTACCTACCTTAAAACTTAATGTAACTTACGCTAAGTTAACCTTAACATAATACTAACTAAACCTAAGCCTAACCTAACCTTAACCTAACTTTAACCTTACCATAACCTTATTGTAACCTAACCAATCCTTAACCAAACCTAACCTAACCTACCTTTAAGCTAAACTAAACTTGTCTTAAGCTAACTTTAGCCTAGCATTAACCTAACTTAACCTAAACTTAACCTAACCTTAATATAACCTAACCTTCACCTAACCTGATCCTAACCTAACCTAACCTTAACCTTACTTTTAACCCTAACCGAAGCTTACACTTAATGTTAACCCTAATCTAACATTAAATTTAACCTAACCTAACCCTAAACTAAATTTAACCAAACCTAACCTAACCTATCCTCACCTTAACCCTAACCTAACCTTAACCTAATCTTAACCTAACTTTAACCTTAAACTAACCTCCACACTTAACCCAACTTTAACATATCCTAGCCAAATTAACCTCAACCTTAACCTAACTTAACCTTTACGTAACTTAACCTAACCTAACCTAACCAAACCATATCTTAACCTAACCTTAACCTTCACCTTAACCTTAATTTCAACCTTAACATTAATATAACCTATCCCTAACCTAATCTTAACTAAACTTAACTTTAACCTTAACATTAGCCCTAACCTAACCTTTACCTTAACCTAGCTTAACATTAACCTTAACCTTAACTTAACCAAACCTTAACCTAACCTAACATAACCTTAACCTAACCTTAACCTTAACCTTAACATTAACCTTAACCTAATGTTAACCTAACCTAACCTAACCTATATCTTAAGCTAACCATGACTTAACCTAAACAAACCTTAACATTAAACTAAGCTAACCTAAACCTTAAATTAACTTAACTTTAAAATTAACCTAAACTTAACCTTAAGCTTAACCTAACTGTAACCTAACCTTAACCTTAACCTTAACCTTAACCTTAACCTAACACTAACCAAACCCCAACCTTAGCCTTAACATTAAACTTACACTTAACCTTAACCTTATACCTAACCTTAACTTTAACTTAAACAAATCTATCCCTAACCTAACCTTAAACTAACCTAAACTTAAGATAACGTAACCATAATTTAAGCTTAACCTAACCTAACCTAACCTTAACCAAAATTAACCTATCCTTAAACTAAACTAACCCTAAGATAATCTAACTATAATTTAACCTTAAACTATTCTAACCTTAACCTAACCTTAACCTTATAGTTAACCCTAAATTAACGTTAACTTTAGCCTCAACTAACATTAATCTAACTTTAACCAAACCTAACCTAACCTAAATTAACCTAATCTAACCTTAACCTAACCAAACCTTATCCTAACCTAAGATAACCTTAGCCCTAACCTAACTCTAACTTAACCTTAACCTAACCTTAACCTTAACATATCCCAACCTTAAACTTAACCTCAAGTTAACCTAACCTAACCTTATCCTAACCTAACCCTAACCTTAACCTTATCCTAACCTAACTTTATCCTAACCTTAACCTTAAACCTATTCTAACATCAACCTTAACCTAACTTAACATTAACCTTAAACTATCTCAACCTAACCTTAACATCAACTATAACTTTCACAATAACCTAAGCTAACTTAAACCTTAACCTACCCTTAACTTAACCTAACCTATTCTTAGCCTTAACCTAGTGTTGCACAACATTTTGTCACTGTCCCTGTACTCCCCATTCTTCGATCCTAGAGGATATCTACAGTGAACTCTATATGCTTTCCTATCATTAAGAGCATGTCTTTACATCCCTATTCATGTGCAAAACATTCCCCTCTTGCATCATTTTCCAATAATCTTCCTTCTATCCCAGTTTTCAAGACCGACGCTAGTGATTAATTCCTTCCCCGTACCACTTTGCAGAGTTTGAAACTAGGCCTAGTGCTGAATAGCGCAAGTGAGCCCTTTGCCACTCACACCTACCATCTTTTGGCAAGTTTTTAAAAATCGAGTCAAAGCTTCCAGGTCTAGAAGCTTCGTGAACAGAAGTATGGTAAATGGTTGGGCTGGATAGAGCTGAGAGAGTCTATTTGGGATCCTTTCCCCTATAAATATGGAAGAAACCAAAGAGATAAGACCTCTCTATTGGATTGATGGGCCCACACCTAGGTTCAATGTTAAGCAGCCAAACAAATCCCTACACTACTGGCCCTTTCGGCATCAATCCGTAGAGCAGGGGCTGAAGTCTCACCGAAGCAGTATTGGGGGATGCAGGAACCAAGTTTCTTCACCCTGAGATAGTCGTGATGTTGATTTTATACCCTTACTTCTATCTTCATGCAGACTGATAAGCCTTTAGGGCTTATCGATGCACTTCTTCTTTTGTCTTCCAGAACCTCCGCAAAGGTACCCGATTACCCTTTGTGCAACCCTAGAAGATGATTCAGGCACTTACGCGCCTTTGTAACTAGGTTGTCGACTTAGCTCCCAAATTTTATTAGGTATTAGCCAACTTTACCCTACAACTAAGAATATCCTTGTGGAAACATATATTATTACTTGCGTTCATGCAACAGATGGAAACATATATTTTCGTGCATCAACTTAACATTATATCTGAAACTTAACATTCAACATAGCATAATCAAAACATTTATAACAACAATCAAATAACGCTAAACATATGTAAAGTAAATAGTAAGTTCAGAATACTTCTCTTTATTGATGATCCAGATTTTCAATACAGACTCTAACTGCCCTGCGCACATAGCTATAGGGGTCCGTGCACTCAGTTGCAGACTTCTACCATAAGCCTCTTTGCACTCAGTGACAGAGCCTCTTCCTTCATTAAGACTCTCGCTCTTAGCTCTCACAAACCTATGACATCAATGAACCATGACTACTCAACTGCCTTAGACTCTCTAAGACTCTCCCTTTTATATAATCCCATGGTCCGTGAACCAAGGGTAGATCTCCAAAACTGACACAACCTGTCTAGACTAAGGGTAGAAAACCATTTTTAACATTAGATACCTTCGCGCTCCGCGACCAAAAAATGCAAAGAATTTACATTCTTTATACAAATTTTGCCCCGCCCACCCCAAAAATTGGGTTTGTAGCCACAAAAATGATCCCCAGGGGACCTATTCCCAACAGGCCCCCAACACAAACATGGTGACTCACCCTCGAGTCACTCGGTTGGCGTAGAGATGTTGTTGTGAAGATCTCCCAGCTTGACTTGGACAACTACTACAACGAAAATGTACTGTGTTGCCGCCTACTTCATCTCTTCGAACAACTACTCTGTCGCTGCCCCTACGCTAACAGTCTATAGCTTCTGCTGAGTCTCCTCTAGACTAGCCAACTTATCTTCGATGGCGGTCATGATCGCGTAGGCCTCGTCCAACCAAAGCTTCAAGTGAGCCTTCAACACAACTTCCTCATGCTGAGATGTGTCTACCTATTCTTTCAATGCCTTGGTCTCCTGCAGCTTCACTAGTCTCTACATGATGGCGACAGTGCACAATGTCGCTTTAACCTCGTCGTAGTACTATGATAGTTCCTGCGCTTCTATCTCCAACCTCTTCACATTAGGGCCTTCTTGCAGGCTAGTGAGTAGCTCGAGTGACTACTCAAAAAGGGTTGTGCAGTCAGTAACTGCACTCGTTAGTGTTGCAATCGCATCTGTCATGGCAGTCTTGCGCTGCTCTCTAACTTCCAATGGTGTCGAAGGTTATGCCTTCGAATGTAAATCTACAACTTTTAGGTTAAGCTCTAGCTGAACCTTCACTAACTCTGTGCGTGCGTCATGCACTCCCACGACGAGTTTTCAAACCCACACATCTATTGGCTCAGCCTCCAGAGTGGCCAACTCTAGGACAGTTTGGCACACCTCATCCACAACCTTGATTATTCGCCAATTCTTATTTGTCAGGTCTATCACAAGCTGAAAAACAAAGTCTCTTTGCATAGCCAACTGATTTTTTTTTACATTTTTCTCCTGATCACCTATAAAGCACGCTATTCGCAGGCTCGAAGTTTTGCAATTACTCCATCTTGCAGAAGATGAACTGCCTCGCTAGGAAGCGCAACCAAGTTAATTCCCACTCCCTTGAGGGCGCTGACAGTGGGCTTGTCAACTTTGGTCGTCGTCGTCAATGCTACATCTGGCAACACTATGGCTCAGGGGTCCCGTGCGTGCAACATCCTTATGGCTTCTGTGGTGCCAAAGCAAAACTAGTGGCTACCACACTGGTCTGAGTCTGTGATGCATGGATCTGCAGCACCCACAAACTTGTTTGAATGGCCCCCAACGTCTGCTGCTACTGCTGCTTAAACTATTGCAACAGTTTTGCAGTGGCATCCCACACCGAATCCCCTATATCAGGGTGATAAGATCCAGAGACGTCTTGCTAGCCTTGGACTTCTTCCATGACCCTACCTTTTCTAGTCCTCTGGCACGCTTGATATAGAATGGAGTCATCTTTGGGTCCGCTTCTCCTTGTGCCATCTGTTCATCCTCTTCTTCCTCTATCTATGGTGAAGGAAACTTTTGACCTTTGTCAGTTCCATGCTCCTCTTCTCATGCCTACCCACCCGACTGCTGTGCAATAGAATGGTCTTCCTTAGCCTTATCGTAGACCTCCTATTTGCTTTTCGCAGCCAGTTGTTCCATCTTCAGCTTGGCTACTTCCTTCTTGTGTTGGGTGGTAGACTTGCTCGATCCCACAGCCAATTTCGATGCAGTACGCCACTCTACCGGCCATTGGTCAAGGACCACGTCGATTGCATTATCTATTTCCAAATAGGGCAAGTCATGTCATTTTTTCTCCGGGTCCTTTCATGCCCGTATTGAGACGTGGTGGAAGTCAGCCTTGAATTCCACGTAATCCTGCAACCTATCAAAATTGGTAGGAGATAATGCAGTTTACGGTTGATGGCCATATGTATGTTCATCCCCCTTAAGGTCCAAATTATCTTGCTATCTTTGATCCTATGAGGATCCTTAGTCACCCATAGCAAAGCTTACTTCACTCCCTATAGTAGGTGTGGTGTGACTGGAGGAAACTGGCTATCTTCGGGTAGCTCCCATGCTACCAGCACTATGGACAGTAAGAGCTATGCATAGTGGAATGTCTTGTTGAGATCTTGCGCCTCATTGTAGTTCACGAGGAACTCACCATAGAGGTGGCGCACCCAATTAAATTGAACTCCCTTAGTGCATTGGGCTACTAAAACTACAATTGGTGTTAGCACTTCATCTGCGTGACACTTCTGCATGACCTTCCCTACTAAGAGTTGTGTTTCCACTTTGACCGCAGGGTCACAGATGCTTGAAATGGTGTAACCATGTGACTTCTTTACCAACTTAAACCTATTTGTCATGGCCTTCACGAGGGCATGCTCACCAGCCTTCCCGCCAAACACCATTGTTGGATTTTCCCCTGTGTATGGTAGTCATGTGATCTTTTGGATCAACGTATCAATGATGGGTATTGGCTCGTCTTGCCACAAACACCCATCGTGTACTAAACATAATAGCTGCTTGATTACCACCATTGTGATGGTCGCGCGGTTGTAATGTAGCACCCATAGCAGGTTGAGTAGTCCTGCATTATCCATGCCTCTCAGCCACTTCCACGATTACAACGTGGTTACTCCAGTGGTCTTGTGGAACACGCGGTGCATGAGTTGGTCCATTGCTAGATGAGGAAATCCTCTCTGTGTCTACTAAATCCCAGTCTTCTAATTTCAAAAGGGGGACACGCCCCAAGCACGGTCCTTCGAACACAATTTCATTCGGCAAGAGGGGTGTGTGTAGGGTGACCTTAATTTCATCAATGTCTTTGTGCACCTTAGTCTTGCCCTTATGTGTAGGAACATACTCAGGTAACTTAGTGATGGGGTTGTACCCCTCAATTTCAACATCCTCCTTTTCCATCCCAACATCCTCATAATCCATTGGGATATCCTCAATCTCTTCTTCTTTTGGCTCCAAGATAATCGTCTTTCCCTTTTGCTGTACGACGTGCTTATCCTTTTGTGGGTATTTTCTAGGAGATGTGTGCACTGGCTGCAATGGTGTGGCCTGCTTGCCCTTCTCATTCTTAGGACCCTCCTTGGTCGGGGTAGACCTTAGTCTAGGTGACAGTGGTGACTTCGGTACTTCAGGTGGGACCTCTGTAGGCATAACCTCCAGGATAGCTCCTTCTACTGCCACAACAACCTTTGGAACAACTCCCTCGGTTGTCACTACTTCAACATCCATGGCTGCTGTTCTCAGAATAATATCACGGGTGATATTTCAGACAATTTTCGGAAATCAATCGAACATTGGGCAATCAAGTAGCTCTTCAAAAAATGTGCAGTTTATGCACAACACACTGCACAACTCACAATTTCTCAATATGAAAAGTATTTTTCGCTGGGCGGCCATATGTAATTTATAGGCCATTTTGAATTCAAATATGACCGTTCCCCCCAAAATTGGTTCATTAATGCTAGATTGGCGATATATTTTCTAATATCTTGCCCATAAATTTCATTTTAAATGCCACCCCCTTCGCTCTATTTGGTCATTTTTCATTGTCAAATCATGAATAGTGACTTTAACAATCACTTTTCTGCTGCTCTACATGGTTTCTCCCCTAGTAGCACAACTCTCTATGCACTATTGCGGACTACGTGACATTCCCTCATTCCACACAATTATCTCTTCACGTAGTTCTCCAACCTGGGCAATGTAGTTTATAGTCCCGCACCTCCTTTCAGCTGCCTAGAGTGCTAAGGTTGTGCTTCCCTCATATAGTCATCGAGTTGGATCACCGGTGTATGGCTTCAATAATCTTCCATTCACCTTCCCTGAGAAGGGTTCTCCATTTAATTTAACCAGCTGAACTACTCCACCATCGGTAATATCCTTAATGACATATGGCCCTAGCCAGTGCATCCAAAATTTCCATGGAAATTTATCAAATTTACTATCATATAACAAGACCAGATCATTTACATTAAAGGTGCGCAATTTGATGTGTTGATCATGCCATGCCTTTTCGCGCTCCTTTTGAACTTTTTGATGAAATCCCGCTAGAAATTGATCCTCCTCAAGCTCTGCTAGCTATGCGAGCCTCTGTTCTAGGGCTCCGTGATCCTCCATTTCTATGAGTGCCACTATGCACAAACTAGGTAAAATATATTCCATTGGCATCATAACTTCTATGTCATACACGAGTCTGAAAGGTGTTTGCCCATTCAGCTTCTTACAAGTCATTCTCTAGGCCCATAGCACCGTGGGTATGTGCACATCCCAGTCATTTCTCTGAGCATTGTAGACCTCGCCAGTTCATTCTCCAATGTCTTATTAAATGCTTCCACTATCCCATTGGCCTGCGAGTGATAAGGCGTACTCTTCTGATGATACACTTGAAATTCTTCTGTTAACACGCTGATTGTTTCGTTAAGGAAGTGCGTATCGTGACTGCTCATCAAGATCTTTCAATATCCAAATATTGTCAACATGTACTCAAAAATAAACTTTGCTGTTTTCATGCCTGTACAATTATTCACAGGATGGGCCTATGCCCACCTGGTCAAGTACTCAGTCGCGGTGATGATGTACCGCGCACTTGTCTTCTTTCCTTGAGGCTGAATTGGACCCACAAAGTCAATCATCCATTTCTTAAATGGTTGTAACATCACCTGCAACATCAAAGGAATTTCATCCCTTCGCGATGCCCACCAGTCCTTTGACATGTGTCACATGCCCTACAATATGCTTTCGCATCCTTATGTAGGGTTGGCCACCACAACCTAGCACTCAAAACCTTCTACGTTGTTGCCTTGCTTGCATCATGTCCTCCTGTAGCTCCTCCATGAGCCTTCACAAGAATGCTGCTACGCTCAAAGTTAGGTACATAATGTCGCAATATTTCGTTTGACCCCATTTTGTACAGGTGTCCTATAATGATAGAGAAGTCTGCTACACGCACCACTAATGTCTTCTTGTGTTGGCTTGTATACACTTCTGAGGTAGTTCTCATCGTCAAGAAATGTATAATATCCTCAAAGTGATTGTCCACGATATGCATTGCAAAGAGCTACGCGTTAGATAGCCCCTCCTCCAAATTAGTAGGTTCCTCTCCCGTGTCAATGTGCGACAAATGATCAAGTCCCGCATTCAGTTGTCCTAGCTTCACAATAACTTCAAAGTCATAGTCTTGGAACAACAACAACCATCTGTAGATATTTTCTACCAAAACAGGCTTATTGACTAGGTATTTCAACACAGAATGATCCATGTACATCTTAAAATGTCCACCCAACGAATATTATTAGAATTTTTGGAGCACGTACGCCATGGCTAGTCCTTCGCGCTCTGTAGTGGAATAGTTCCTCTCAGCCTTAGACAACTTCCTACTTGCAAATGCTATAGGATGGTCCAATTTCTACTCACCCTCCTTTGTCAGCGCAACCCCCAATATAATACATGAGGTATCCGCATGTACATGAAATTCCTTCTTCTAGTCTGGGAAGACTAGGATTGGTGTGATGACCATTTTCTCTTTCAGCACGTCCAAGCTCTTATGGAATTCATCATTCCAACAAAACGTAGCATCCTTTTTCAACAACTTCTCCATGGGCGCAGTGATCTGGGCATAGCTCTTGATGAACTTCCTATAGTATCTAGTATGCACTAGAGTTGTGTGTAGCTGTTTCACATTCCTTGGCGCGTCTAAGTTGATTATCACCGCGATCTTTATGGAGTCTACCATCAATCCTTGTCTCCATACCACATGACCCACTAGGATCCAGAAAGGGACACAAAATAGACACTTCTTTATATTGAGCAGGATATGGTATCTCCGAAATGTATCTAACATCAAGCGCAGACTTGCCACATGGTGCTTGACCAATCCAAACACTGTCCAATCATAAAAAGTATACCTCCAGAAACTTATGAACGAAGTCTTTGAATACCACAATGAGTACGCGTGAAAAGATTGCTCACACATTCTTCATACCAAAAGGCATTACAATGTACTGGAAACATCCCCATTCAATCACAAAGGTCGTCTTGCTTCTATAATCAGGTGCAATTTTGATTTGATGGTACCCAAAGAACCCATCAATGAAAGAGTATGCTTCTTGGCTACCTACATTAGCCAGGACCTTGTCAATGAATGGGGTCGGGAAAGTATCATGCACACAAGCATCATTTAGCTTTCGAAGATCCATGCATATCCTTATTTCTTATTTTTGTTTCTTTTCTTGAACCAATGTCGGGCTTACCCAATCATATTCTTCCACTGGTTCAATAATTCATGCTGCAAGCATCTTATCTAACTCAGCGTAGACCCTTTCCTTATACTTCGGATTAATATGGTAACGTATTTGTTTTACAAGTTTCGCATATGGTTTTATGGTGATCTTCATGACACCTAGGTCTCCTATTATCCCTTTTAAATCAGAAAACTTTGTGGGGAACAAATCCTGATATTCACGGAGAAGCTCAACGACCTTGTCTACTGTCGCATAATCCCAATAATCCCTAATCTTTGCAAATTTCAGTTCCACCTCTATGCCAATGTTGACTTGCCTAGGTTTCAACGATGCGGTTATGTCTAGATCCTCTACCCGTAGACCTTCAACCTCGCAGTGACCCTCAGTTTCTGGAATATTAATCTTTCTGGGATCCTCGTCTTCTTCTTCAGCGGTCACGTTATAGTATTCTAGCACGTGACTCAGCTGGCTAGTCCAATTAGGTTGGACCAGGTCTAAAGGATATTGTGGTATCCATAATCATTACACCCCTTTATCTCGTGTTGATGATGTGGGATACAGCATGTCCCTCCTTCAACAAGGTCACTTCCTATCGACTTTAGCTCATTATCCGAGAAGTTGGCTGAGATATTCCTTCCCAGTACCTTAGAGCTTACATGCCCTAATGGCAAGTTCTTCACACTCAACGACAAGTTCACATCATTGGCTTTCGATCAGATCATTTCACAGGTGTTTGACTTCAGTTCCTTATTCACATTCCATGGATTGTGCTGCTGGTACCTTGAGCGCCATCGTCATTATTGGTGGTTTCTCTCACGCTTGTTAACGGTTCACATCATTGACTGGTAATCAAGCAATTTTATAGCATGTTTGACTTCGACACATCTATTCACATGTTCGAATTTGTACTTTGATTAGGTTGTTTTGGAGCACAATACCCTAGGCTCAGATTACTAAATTCTGGGTTGCAAGGCGATATGACATGATCATGCTAATATACATGTCTCTTTCAGATGGATGGTTGTGACCATACCATGAGTTGTTATATGTGATCGTTCTCATTATTGGATGGTTGCGACCATACCTTAGTTTCGATATGATCCTCCTTACTGGATGGCTACTCCCATAGCTTGGATCCATTTACATGACATTTGTCTCAATGGTTATGTCCATACCATGATTCATGTATCATTTATTAGAGTTTTCAGTGATGTATATGTATCTATGCTTTCTTGTAGGTTTTCTGACGGTCGTCTCAGGTTCCACATATCTACTTGTAAAGCATTTCACCCCTCACTCTAGTTCGGCCTTCACAATTCAGGGGGAATTTGTTACAAATATTTTTATCACTGTCCTTGTACTCCCCGTTCCTCGCGCCTAGAGGACCTCTATAGTGAACTCTATATTCCTTCCCGTCATGAAGAGTATGTATTTACATCCCTATTCATGTGCAGAACATTCTCCTCTTGCATAATTTCCCAAGAATCTTCCTTCTATCCTAGTTTTCAAGACTGACGCTAGTGATCAGTTCCTTACCCATGCCAATTTGCAAATTTTGAAACCAGGCCTAGCGCTGCACAGTGCAAGTGATCCCTTCATCGCTCACGCCGACTCTCTTTTGGAAAGTTGTCGAAGCTTATAGGTCTAGAAGCTTCGTGAATGGAAGTATGGTAAATGGTTGTGCTAGATAAATCTGAGAGAGTCTATTTGGGCTCCTTTCCCCTATAAATATGAAATAAACCAAAGAGATAATCCCTCTCCCACCAAGAGGAACCATCTCCCCTCCATCAAAGCTATATAAACTCCTCCTTTTCCAAGTTGAACTAGTATTTTTTGGATTTTGAATAACCAACAAGATATCTATAGATTTTCCTTCTAGCTTATGTGTGTAAAGGGATAATAGTATGTTCGGTTTGGTTTGGAACTAAAGGGAAGAAGCCTTAAACTTCCATTGTTGAGGCTAGCCATGAGATGCTAGAAGTGGTGTTGGAACCCAGATATGTTGGAGGAGACCTACAATGTCAAGGATTTCGTTGTATCTCTTTCTGATATTTATATCAATACAACTAATGATTTATTTCCTTCAATGAGTATCATATTACATTTGATGTCTTAAGATTCCTTGAATTTTTAAGTAGATTGAATGAGATTGTATGCTATTACATTTTCTGTTGTCTCCTGTGTATTTGTTTAAGGTATTTGAAGGAGAAGAAAGAAAAGAAGCTGGATCAAAGGAGTGAGGTCGCCATTAAGTGGATTAGTGTTCTAAGAGGTAGGCCCTTTTATTCGATTCTAGTCTAAGGAAGTTTTCATTAGGTTGTTCTATTTGTGGCTAGACCCAATCTAGGGATAGAGGGATCACCTTTGTTCACAGAGGAGATTTACCTACTCCACACCTAGCCTAAATTAAACCTTAACCTAACCTAGCCTTGACCTTAACCTAACCTTAATATTAACCTAACCTAGCCTTAACCTTAACCTAACCTTAACCTTAACCTAACCTTAACCTTAACCTTAACCTTAGCCTTACCCTAACCTAACCTAACCTTAACCTTAATCTAAACTTCACCTAACCTAACCTTAACCTATCCTATGCTTATCCATAACCTAAACTAACCTTAACCTAACCTTAACCAAACCTAACCTTAATGTTAACATTAGGTTTGGTTAGGATAAGGTTAAGGTTAGGTTAGGTTAGGCTAGGTTAAGGTTATGTTTACAGTTACATTAAGGTTAAGGTAAGTTTAAGCTTATCTTAGCTTAAGTTAAGTTAAGGTTAAGCTTCAGTTTGTTTATCTTAGATTTGGTTACCTTAAGTTGGGGTTAAGGTTAAGTTTATGTTAGTTTTGCATTAGCGTAGGTTACATTAACATTTGGAGAGGTTATGGTTAAGGTTAGGTTAAGGTTAAGGTTAATTTTAGGTTAAGGATAAGATTAAGTTAGCTTAGGATAAATTTAAGGTTAAAGTTAAGGTTCGGTTAGGTTAAAGATAAGGTTAAGGTTATGATTAAAATTTAGGTTAGGTTAATGTTAACATTTAGGTTAAGTCTAGGTTTAGGTTATGTTAGTTTGGTTAGGTTAATACTAAGGTTACAGTAGGTTAGGTTAGGTTTACGTAGGTTTAGGTTAAGGTTTTGTTAGTTTGGGTAGGTTAAGGATAAGGTTAGGTTACATTAAAGTTAGGTTAAGGTTAAGGTTAAGGTTAAACTTAACCTAACCTTAACCTAACCCTAAAATAATTTAATGTTAACCTAAACCTAATATTAACCTAACCTTAACCTAAACCTAACCTTACCCTAACCTTAACCTAAACCTAACCTTACCCTAACTTTAACCTTAACCTAACCTAACTTTGAAGTTAACCTAACCTAAACATAACCTAACCTAACATAACCTTAACTTGACTTAGCCTTAAATTTTACTTAACCTAACCTTAACCATAACCTTAACCCTAAACCACAACTCAACCTTAAATCTTTCCCTAACCTATCTTAACATTTACGTAACCTTAAATTAACCGTAACCTTACCATAACTTTAACCATGTAGAAATTTCTACAAATCTAGCTTTGATACCATTTAGAAATTCCTCTTAGAGACAAACTACTTATATAATATGATAAAACAAAATACTTGAATCTACTCTACTCATCAATAGAAACAACAAACAATCGATGAAATGACAAAGAACATCAGAGAAATAATTCAATCACACATAACACAATGGTTTTTCAGGGAAAGCCACAACTAAAAACCCCTTCTATCTGTATATTGAATTAATAAAAAAATATTATAAGATTACAATGATTTGCTCAAGCTTTAGAAACCTCTATACTATCTCTATCTATCTCAACACTTCCTATGGAGGCCTTTTCTGAATACAATATGCTATGCTCAACCTTGTTGACAAGGTTAATGCTCTCTAAGGACAGAGATGATCCCTCTAGCCTAATGAGTGGGTCTATAAACCGAAGTGACAATCAACTAGACATCTTACTAGATTATAATTGAAAAGTAGAATGAGAGAGATGACCTACCTCGCTCTGATGCTATCTTGATTTCCTTTGTTGAGATCCTCGAACCGCTTTTGTCACGAAATTTTTCTTTCTTCTTTCAGCACTTATGTACCTACACAAGTATTCAAGAGACAACAAAGCATGCCAAAACCAATAGAAAATTCAATAATAACCTACTTAGATGATCAAGGAATTCCAAGCGAATACATACATGAGCATATATATTTCGGGAAGATGAACTAGCAGTTGTATATTATTTAGAGAATAAAGGGAAGCTTACAACCATAACCTTGATGTTGAAAGGCTCTCCTTGAGTAGTAATCCAAGTCCAAGCTAAAAAACTCTCTAAACACTCCTTCTCCAAGTCTAATGAATAGCTTTTAAGCACAAGCTCAGCATAGGGGTGCAAATGGACATAGACCAACCATTTGGGAATGGGAGAGGAGGAATTTATAGGTTGGGATAGGGAGTTAGGACTTCTCCAAGATAGGATTAGGCCCACATCTCAAGGAGGTAGCTCACAGGAATGAGAACAAGAGGTCAAATTAGGAGGATTCGACCTCATTTATGCGAAACCACCTCTAGATTGCCGCTCTGGAAGCTTCTAGATATGAAGCTTCTCATCCTCTTTGGGAAAACTTCATTTTTGATACCATCGCGAGTATGCAAGGGAACATAGCAATGACATCATTGGCCTAACATGATGCAACAAGAGACCATCATGGTTTTGAGCTTCATGAGAGCGATGACCCTCATTTTAGAGTTTTAAGAGCTATTTATTTAGGGAAAGAAAATTTCAAGGAGGGATCTGAACTGTATACATGAATGAGCATATTGAATAATGATCATGTTTCAAGAACTTCAGGGTATGTCACAGGGAAGTACAGGAGGCATGAAAAAATATTGTGTAACAGATTCCCCCTAAAGCATGAAGGAAAAACGAGTGATGGCTGAGATGCTTTATGATTTTTTGGCAAGGATGAGGACACACATTGTCAGGAGACCTGCTAATCAAGGACGCATATACATATACAAATCTGAGATCAAGAAATGAATCCACGACATGGATGCAGTGATTCGAATATGGAGACTATATGAAAAGATCCATGATATGGGTGCAACCATCTAGATAACAAGGATCATCACAAATATAAAGTCCCACAGTATGGTCACATCCATCCGTACAATAGAAACATGTGTACAATCATAAATAATATATAGCTCCATGCAATTTGAGTCATAACAAACAAGACTTACGGTCTTTTGCTCCATCCCGACCCGATCAATGTACGAATCCTATCATGTGAATAAATGCATTGAAGTTGAACATGATAGAAAGCCATCTGATTATCGGCCAATGAGAAACCACCAATAATGCCAATGGCTCTCAAGGTATGAGAGAAACCACCAATAATGCCAATGGCTCTCAAGGTACAACAGTACAATCCATTAATGTGATAATGAAGCTGAGGTCAAACACTCATGGAATCACCCAATCGAAAGCCAATAATGAAGACCTATTGTTGGATGCGAAGAACTAGCCATTAGGGAATGCCAACTCTAAGGTATTGAAAGGGAGTTCCTAAGTCATCTTCATGTATAATGAGTTGAAGTCGACAGGAAGTGACTTGTTGAAGGAGGGAAATGATGAATCCCCCATCATCAACACAAACAAGGAATAAAGTGGAATAATATTTAGGACTGTAACAATGACTCAAGATAATGTATAGGTAAATAACTACAGATTGGACTTCTCTTGAACATTCACAACACGACCCCGAAGTGTGGTAGCATTTGACTCGACATAGGACTAAAGGCCACGATGACATAATGGAATATTCAAATGAGAGGAAAAATGGATCATCTAAACCCAAGAGAACAAGTCACTGAGTGAGGATATCCCAAACCCAACATGAGGTCAGAAGAGTGTCATGTTCAAGAGCGACATGTTGCCTATACAAAGGATGTCTCATCTTCATTTTTGACCCGTTATTTCTAGCGAGTACCCCAATCATTTTTATCAAAAGCTTGAAGGGGATAGCATATGCTTGTCATGTAAGTTAATTCTTTGGATGAATCCATCCTAATGAGTTGTACGAGCCCTAGGAAGGAGAATCTCAATCTCATAATGGTGACGAGTCTTTATTCATAAAGTGTTAACAAGTTCGACGTAAGAATAACTCGGTATCTTTTTCATGTTTAGAGAGTTTTAAAAAGAGATGAAAAAGAAAACTCCATTATGTCCCTTTTCGTAATTTGTCCGTTGAATCCGAAAAGGTAGAAAACAATATCTGAGGGAACCTCTTGACCATGTCGACCAAGGTGTACCTTTTTCATAAATAGTCAATCTCATCCTGGAAAAGGGGTAAATGTATACTGAGGTGACGTTCATTCATTTACTTTAGCGAGATCAAAATGACAAGTACTCGACAATATTTTCAATTTTCGAGAGTAAGAAAAGAGCTCAAAGATTACTCCAAGGGGGGTTTGTTTTTAGTTTATTTAATGAGTCCAAAAAAGAGATAAAATAAAACTTGCAAGAATCATCCAATAATGATCACTCTTCACTTTGAAGGCACTTGTAACTACACAAGAAACACACCCATGAATGATATCAAGAGAAACTATTAAAATATTATGAAAACATCAACAAAAATTACTTGCAAACCTTATTAATAGGCAAAAGTAATTTTATTTTTTACCATTTTACCAAAGTGAGCTCTGAAATTACATTTTGTGCCTTAATTTTCTTGATTTTCCAGTGGCTACTACGAGAGATCTAGGGTACTATTTCATGAACAATCTGTGATAGGTAAGATCCTCATTGTTTCTCTTGCATTTTATTACTTTTTTTATGCATTTTAAATGGTGATTTTTATGATAGAAAGGAGGATTTCAAAAATTTAGGGTGTCAACGACCATCGAGGGTATGGCCATCAGACTTGCGATGGTCGCACTTGAGCCTAAAGGCTCGCGTGATGCTATCACACTGTTTGTAAAAACATGTGTGATGGTGCCGAGGGCAGTTTTTTGAGAAATAAAACTCTCTTTTAAGTAAAATTTGATGTTTTTGATCCATGAAAAAGGAATTAATAAGTGTTAAATGTTGTTTTGTAGGAGAATATGGTCGTGGGGTGGAAAGAAAGAGGCCATGAGGCTGAATAATTTCAAGCAGCTCAAGATCCAGAATGCATAAATGCTTTAAGGAATTGCGGGCTCCTAAAATTCTTCACGACCATAGGGTTAGGGGCTCATATGGAATTGTTGCCCTATCTGATCAGTCTCTACGATGTAGATCAAGAGATATTCATCCTAAAAGGCCAAAAACTAGAATTGGAGGAGATGGATATCTACTTCATCATAGGATTGTGTCGATGAGGGGAAGTAGTTCAACTCTTTGGATCTTGCTAAGGAGGTAAGAGTACAAGGGGTTTAGTCTAGGGGTTCTATCCGAGTGCTGAAGTAACCAGTGGAGGTAAGGTGAAGATAGCGAAAATCACCAACAACGTCATTTTGAGAACGATTTTTTTCACTATGGAACGTGTATCTGACACACAAGCATTGCACGAGGCTTCAAAATTATAGTTCCAATATGTTATCGCATGCTTGACCCCCACCGTCTTCAACTAGTGTGGAGGCATTTTGGCAAACAGAAACATCACTTGACCAAGGGGAAGCATGGACACCTGAAGAAATTTGGGTTTGGTTCTATACTGGTGACCTTCTTTTCGGAGTGACTGCCCCTATTCTGGTATCAGTGGGTAGAGGTACCAAATCCTGCCTCTCGAGACCCAAGACTCATACGATGGAGTCAACTGATGCCTCGAGGAGGAATAAGTCAGCACATGAATTATCCACCATAGTTCTTTGCTTGGGTAAAATGCCAACTACTTGTGGTAGATGAATACTCTTATGCTGGCACAAATTTAAGGTGGGATCCAGATATGCCTCTTCCACTAGGAAAACAGTGGACCGATGCAGGTAAAAACTTGTTTTTTGGATTTTTTCCAAGTTTAATGATTTTTGTAAAAGTGTAAACTGTGACTCAACTTATGATAAATGTGCATATGTGGGACCAGAGGGAGCACCATGCATGTCACCAATAGCACAAGAATTTTCATAGCAAACAGTGGGTGCAAACTACGAGGAAGAGGCAGACCCCTTAGTTGAGATGGAGTGTAATCTGGAGGAGATAACTCGTGGAGTTCCAGAGTATGCCACTATCGATGATGTTCCACTGCGTTGGCAGAGACACACTGTGGGAGTCTCTGCAAGACTACGTTGGCTGCTAGGCCGAGTGATTAGGGCGATTTCTTACTATCATGAGCAACGTGCTGTTTGATAGTTTATCTAGTCTTTTACACATTTTGTAGGATTTGAAATCCAAGTGTCCTCGAACACAATTTTTTGACATTTTGATGTAAACACTCCGATAGATGTGATATATATCTATATATATATATATATATATATATGAATATTTTATTTCTACTTACGTGTTCATAACATGATTAGTTTTATAAATGACGCAAATGCCTATCAAGAACAAAATTTGCTAACACATCTATGAATGTATTTAAATTACGTGGAATATGTTGATATGTAATGTAATCAAAATTTCTTTCCAGCAATCTAACACGTAGATACATGCACAATATTTGTGGATTTTTTACTAAGTAATGATTGTTTAATTGTAACACAAAGAGATGTGAATTGAAATTGACAACTAAATCCCTAATGCCAAAAGAAAATGCTTCTGACAAGAGTCCAATAAATGCACTATATTTAGCAATATTATTGGTTGTTTGACCAAGGAAAATACCTTGTAAGTTAATCATCTCGCCATTAGGGTCATAGAGTAGCCATGCTGTAGAAGATAGGTTCCATGTGCAACGACAAGCACCAACAACAAACCAACGTAATGGTTTGACGACATCTTCAAATTGAGTGGAACACAAGGTAAGCAGAAAAACACATGTCTGAATAAAAAATAAAAAAAAAAAACAAACAAACACACCAAAAATCAAAGACTCACACTATTGAATTAACACTCTAATGTACAAAATTTATTGCACGAATTTCACGCATAATACTTTTTGAGATAAAACCCATTATAGGGTTGTGACAACACATTTCCCCCATAATCACATAGGTCATAGGCACCTTTATGTAAGACGTGCTTGATGACATAGGGCCCATGCCACATGGGTTCGAACTTTTCTACCCCCAATTTATCGTTTTCTTGATTGTAAAGAAGAACCAAGTCACCTTTAGAAAAAGTGCAAGGAGAAACGGTTTGGTCAAAATGAGCTTTGACTCACTTATTTTGAGCTTCAAGGACCATTGCAGTAATGCGATGAGTCTCGTCAAGCCTCTCAATATATAGAAGCTGCTCCTATTCATGCTAGGTATTCAAAAGAAGTTCTATAGCTAGCTTAAGTGAAGGGATTTCACATTCGATTGGCAGAGTTTCCTCTAAACCATACACCAACAGGAATGGAGTGAATCTAGTGGCTGTCTTAGTAGAATTTTTGTAATCCCAGACAGCTAAAAATAGCATTAAATTCCAATCCTTTCTGCACTTCCCAATGGTACGTTGAAGCATAGCAATCAAAACTTTATTAACCGCCTCAACTTAGCAATTAGCATGTGGATAATAAGGATTTGATCTATCATGTTGAAGGCCCAACTAGGTAGTCATCTATACCATCATGTGCTGACGAAAATTTGATAAATGGTCAGTCAAAATAGCTTGAAGAACACCAAAATGTGCTATGACTTGGTTAAAATGGAACATAGTAGCAGTAATACCGTCAACATTGTATGTAAGCATCTCCTTAGGCCATTTAGTAAAATAGTCGATGACGATGATGATATAACCATGTCCCCTGGTCGATTGAGGATTACATGTCATGAAATCAATGCCCCATTTGGAAAATTGGCCAACTGTAATTACTGGGTGTAGGACTGTGGGTGGGACGCGTTGCTTGCGGTTGAAAATCTGGCATTCATGGCCTTTTTGGACAGCTAGAATGCAACCTTTGAGGATAGAAGGCTAGAAATAAATGACGCAGAGGATTTTCTGAGTAGTGGCATATCTAGACATATGACCAGCACAGGCACTAGAGTGGAAATAATTTAAGACTTGCTCAACCTCTTCTAGGGTGAGACACCTACGAATAACGGAGTCCACACCAACTTGATACAATATATCACCGAGGATCTGATATGGTTGGGACTGACGTCGAATGTGATGTTGGTCGGATCGGGACAAATCAGATCAGAAAGTCTGGGTTTTGAGATAAAAATAATGTCTCCATACCATCGGTCAAGAGTGCTAATCATAAATAGAGTTTCATCGGGTATCTACTCAGGAAAATTAGTCAGGGTGCTTATAGATGGAAGAGAACAAATCAACTCAGCGAAGACAAGCGATTTCTTTGATTTGGGAGTAGTAAATTCCAAATCAAATTCTTGTAGGATAATGGTCCATTTGAAGTATTACCCCCCAATAACTGACGAGTCAGTATATATGTCATGGGGTTGTAATCAGAAATCAAGGTGGTTTTCCTTAAAAGGATATAGTGTTGAAATCCTTGGACGGAATGAACTGCCACCAAGGTAAGATTCTCGACATGAGTGTTAGAGTTGGTCTAGTTATCCCTCCGTCAAAGATCAAAGCTCTTTTTTGCATTTCATGTTTAGGTGTCCCATCAGTTTCGATCAGTTGCATTTCGTTAGGCATGCCATAACTCTAATGGAATGGTTTATGTCACTCATTCCCCTCGTGCTTGGCACTGCTGGTTCAGGTCTATTCATAAAAACAAGTCTTGAAAGGTCATTTACAGTCCTGTTTCAAATTTCTAGGTCATGACAATAGTTCTCGGTCATTAGGTTTAGGGTTGAGTCAATCTTGTTTTGCAAAGTCTAAGAAGACCAGCAGGCCAGAGGGATGTCCTCGATAGGTGGTTACCTCAATAATTTTTTATACAGATAAATTAGGACTTCTCTTCAAGACTCTATTTTGAAGATAAGTCGTCATCTCATTTTTGTAATAAATTTTCAAAAATTTTAGTTCTTGAATTGTCCAGGTGCAACCCTGGTCTCCTTTGCCAGATCATATCACAGCTATCCCTGCAAAAAATTGTCAAAGAAAATCATTATTTCAACCAAATTTAACAAGGAAACCAAAAAGTCAGAAGTCTATTAATCCTGAAAAAGTGTCAACGACAAAACATTACAAAATGGACCAAGAAAAAATCAAAAGGGAGTCTTTATAAATATATTTCACTACATTTTCAACTCATTATGCATGCCAAGAGTGAAGAACATCATTTCAAAGCGAATTTGTGAATTTGAGTGGAAAATTGAGTAGTTTCCAGGCGCGCGACGCATCAGAGGCACGCGGCACACTGGGCAAAAAGCCACAGTGTAAAAATACACGTGCGCGACGCATTGGGTGAGGCACGCGGCGCACTGGGTTTGGAGCCTGAAATTTGTTTGGAAAAGCATCAAATCGCCTCCTCTCCACACAAATTTGCAGGTAGGCTCATATCCATTACCTTTGCTTGGCTTTTAAAGGTTAATGTGAAATGTTTTCCTTAGAGACCCAAGTGGAAAGCCCTCCTTTGTTAATGAAAAGTGCTGTAGGGTTTGAATGTAAAAAATTGTTGTAGGGTTCGAAAACAGAGTGTAACCAAGGTTGTGACTTTTTCCCCATTTCACTTTGTTTTTCATTCCCAAATTCACCATTATTTTTCCCCATTAATTCCCTCATTAATCCTACACTACAATCCCTCAAATCCTAGTCCCTCACCTCTATTAAAAAACACATTATCGCTACCTAACATCCCAAAACCCCAAATCCAATATTTTCATTTCCCTTTTCCTCCCTAATTCCCTTGTTGTTTCCAAAGTCCCTAATTCCCTAATGTTTTCCCTTTCCTAATATTCCCTTTTGCATTTGTTTCCCCTTGGTCACAACATTTTAGAGCAAAGAATAGTTTACAGTCAATTGTACACATAGTTTATACATCAGCATCTATATTCCAGCTATCTTGTTTTCAAAGTCATGTCAGAGACCGAGTTAGTCTATGAGCAGGGGTATGACAGTGATTCTACACCGGAGGTAAATGTGCCAAATGTGCCACGGAGGTATCACAAAAGTGGCAAAGGTGGTCAGCATGTCAGGGAGGAGCCTACTTCTTTGGCTCAATTGCAAGATTTCCCACTTGCAATGGATTGTTTTCAGCATCAATCATGTTTCCAATATGGTGAGATGATCTCACAAACCCAGCATCATCGGGAATTAGTCCGTTTATTTGTTCTACATTTACAAGATGGTCATGTAAACCTTGCCGGAGTGAATTTCACCTTGTCACCAGAGACTATTGCTCAGGCCATCGGGATACCAAATTTAGGAGAGGAATGGAGCAAACGCCAGCAGTTAGACAGATTCTAATATGAGCCATACATCAAACCTGGGTATATGAGACACTTGAGCACAGTTTTTCCTTTCAGATTCCCGAGTGATGAGTTTGCACCATTGATGAAACTCGTCATTCGATATTTCAGTTGCGAGGGAAAATTCTCGCATCTCTATGCGTACCATGTCCGTTTGTTGATGCATTTCACGAGGGTACGTATGATGAACATTCCGTACTTCATGTGTCGCAACATAGAGAGGATGGTGACTTTAGTACAAAGGAAGAGCTCAACACATCAGAATAAGAGCATATATCATTATGTGCTGATCAAAATCATATTGATGCATCAGTTGACACAACAGGGCATTACTTGGGAGGATTTCATCTCCCGGGACTACTTCTCAGCGCTACAGCCGCCTCCTGAGATAGTTCATGATGAGGGAGTGCCTTCACACCAGCCAGACATTCCTGAGACTGAGCATATAAGTGCTCCTCCATATGTGACATACCAGCGAGGCCACAGGGCCTTATTTGCATCTACACGACGAGTACTATCTCCACCCGGGGTGGAAGGGGTCTCGTTGACTTCATCAACACAGCGAGTATTATCTCGACATCAGGTGGAAGGGGTCTCGCCTTCTTCTTCAGCACAGGTACAAATGCAGGATAGGGGCAAGAGGCCCATGTATGATGAGGGTCCTTCAGGAGGTCGGGACACGTATATCATTGATGTTGATGTAAGCTCTCCTAGCTCGGAGCTAAAGGAGATCATCCGGGAGCAAAGGGCTGAGAATGACTCGCTGCAAAAGAAATTGCAGATGGCTAATTGGGTGATTAACTACTTGGAGCAGCACAACAAACATCTAGAGGATGAACATACACTTTATGAGCTGCGGCAAATCCATGAAGATCGAGAATTGGCCCGAAAGAGACCCGGTGATTTGACACTGATTGATTGAGAGTCTATGCTCATTTGGGTGAAAAATCATTTGGAGAAATTTTTGGCAAAGGCAAATAGAGACAAGGACATGCTTCATCATATGAAAACTCATTATTGGGCTTGTATGCATGTTTGCAAAGCAAGAATGAAGATCCTAAAGAGGTGATTGAGCAAAGCACTAAAACGGCGAAAAAAGCCCGATCCACTCCAAATTTTGGCCGAGGCTTCATTGGCGGGGCACAATACATGATGGAGGGTCTTCACTCCTAATTTGAGCAAATTCGGAGAAATTTTTGTCATTTTGAAAATTTTGTCCTAAAAATAGGTTTTTTGGCTCAACGCGTAACGCGTCGACATGCGCGCTTAAGATTGGGACACTTGCTGGAGGAAAACTCTACATTTTTGGGTTTTTCATGATAAATTATACATGCTCAGATATTTCCAAAGCATTTCATTAAGTTCTGGGTGACCAAAAGGCTCAAAACACCATGAAAATCACCTTTCTGCCACCTTTTGCACCAGCAGGAAGTACTTCCGGGAGAATGACATTTTGAGGGGGAAAATGAGCTCCAAATTGCAAAATTCCACTTGGGCTGGATAGAAGACATCCAGGTATTTCCAACTAGCTATTGTGATATTGATTTGGATGCTGGGAAGTGCCCCAAAAATAGGTTGAAAGGTGCGCGGCGCATAGGGCTTTTTGGCCAAATTTCATCTTTCAGCTCAGGAAATGCAGCCAGTTTGACCAGTTTTGACTTGTGATGTGATTTTTCACTCTTCTTGATGTAATTAATGAAACATGATGTTATTTTGACACTTAGGTACTTTTTCTAGAAGATTCATTCACCAAAAAGTGAAAATTTAATGAATGAATTGGTTTCCTACCTTATAGATGCAAGTTGTTTTGACTGCCTAGATTGTAGTGCTTTGTTTAGAGTTGGTTGAAACAACTCCTAGGATGATGAGCTCGACCCCTAGAGGTAAGGGAATGGGTTGGCTCGCCTATATTATGTATTTTCTTAGTCATTTTCAGGGTTGGACTCTTGGGAAAAGCTTGACACTCTATTGTACATATTTTATCTGCATCTTTGGCAAAGGAAAGACCAGGGTTTTGCAGCACTATTTGGGATTCATGTGGCTTTATGTGTTGATGGTGTGCTTCTTTCAGTGTTTGTAAGTTGTTTATGTCTATCACTTTCCTTCTCTTATCTGCTGCAATTGAACAAATGAAGTGTTAAGGTAGAATCCATAATTTGTATGCTCTGCCTTTAAGTTTGTTTGATTTTCCATGTTTTCATCTGTTTATGGAGAATCCTTGAAATCTTCTTGCTCTCCTTAACTTCTCACCAGTCAGATCTAGCCATTCATTCTCTTTAAAAGCATCAAGACAATCGCCTACCTTTCCCCAAGTAGACTTCTACAAAAACTGTGCCTCATCCCCGCACCCAAAATTGCCTTTCCCTTGAATTCAACAAAACTTAAAAAAATCAATTTCAAACTCCTTGTACTTCATACCTAGACTAAAAGTAGTTATCAATTTATTCATCTCGAGCCTCATTGATCATCTTTAGCTGAGATTGACCCGAAGAGAGCCCTCTCCTGTCCTCGTAGGGCTAGCTACGAGGCTGAGCGTGGTTTGATGTAGCCTTGAGTTTTACCTTATTTCAGCCTAAGGTAGATTTGAGCGCTAACATAATGGCGACCATACTGGGGAAGAAATCTCAATGGTTTGCTTGTTGATGTGTTTGTTTCATGACTCTTAGACAGAGTCTGAAGTCACACCAGGTAGCTTTTGAAATGCTTTTGCTATGCATAAGCGGAAGTAGATAAATGCTGCTTCAGTCGATCTCTGGTTAGCTTGTGAGCACTTGATTTGCAAATCACCCAAGTAAACTTGTTTGTTCTAGACCTTTGGATGATTGAGTCTAGAAGTCGATGGGCTGAATTACTTATATTCCTTTGATCTTTTGAAAAAACACACTGGCTTCAAAAAGACATACAAGAGCTAATCCAAATCCTAACCCGCCCCCTGTCTACGACAATCCAAACTTGATTCAAAAAATCCTTCGTCAAGAAAGCTCGACGACTCCAGTGCTTAAATCCCATTCATGTCTTGCAATTTTTGAATATCTTGAAGAACTTTCTTTTGATGAGAAGTTTGAACTGTCATTGTTCAAGACCAAGTCTGAAAATGCTCTTGATTCTATAGTTCCAAATCCTGATTTCGCTGCTGCCCTTCAAATTGAAAAGTCTAACAAGTCTATTGATAATTTCATTTTAAGATAGCTCCAAAGAACAATTGAGGTTACGAATATCATTGATTTTCTTGAAACTGCATCTGCTACCATTGGATCATCTATTACGACATCTACCTCTAAACATCCTACTGAACTGCCTTTCATTCCTACCATCCCTGTGCAACCCATTATTTCTGATCAGAAGTTTGCAATCAATTTGCCTTCATCTACTGCTTCCATGCCTAAAACTGCATCTCCTCCGCACACACCTCCTCATCCACCTCACACCTCAGCGGTGCCCACTCCCCCAACATCTCCAAGGCCGACTGTAAATCCACCAAGAACGACGGCTTCCAGATTTACACCCCTTGCTTTGCCGACCAATTTGGATCCTATGCCTGCTGATTATCAGAGCAAGATTCCTATATTCGATGGCACACCACAAAGTATATCAGCTCAGCAGCATATTTTCCGAATGACGGAATTTTTGGACCTGCATGAAATTGATGCAGAAAATCTTTCAATGAGATTGTTTGCCCAGACTTTTGGAGGAGAGGTTCATAAATGGTTCAGAGCTTTACAAGCAAGGAGTATTAATACATTGCAGGAACTTCAGACCTTGTTTCTAGATCGGTGGGAGACCTTGTTTCTAGATCGGTGGGAGATGAAGAAAGATCCATTGCAAATCACTTCAGAGTATACCAACATCAAGCGTAATCTTGGTGAGTCCGTTCAGGATTATATTATCAGATTTAATGCAGTGTATAATGCAATTCCCGATGACTTAAGGCCGTCCAAAAAGTCAGCTCTTCTTAAATTCCCAGATGGTTTTGATCCGGAAATGGCTTATTCAGTACGAGACAGAGATCCGCCTACCTTAGAAGATATGCAAAAGATTGTTGTTAATGTTGAGGCAAATATGAATGATAAGAGAGCACGGTTGAAAGCAGAGAAAAGAGTGACTATAAAGGAAGAGTCTACATCAGAACCGCCTTGGCTTCGTGAGATGGAAAAAATGTTCAAAAGAATGAACCTTGATAAATTAGAAACACAGATTCATAATCCTAATTACCGTGGCCAGCAACAGCCACAGTTCATAATTAAGCAGCGTGAACAAAGAGCGCAAGAGCCGGCAGCACAGCAGCAGATTAAGACTCCTCTTTTGCAGAATTTTGTGAGTCAAGGTTCAGATGACGAAGCTGATGTAGTAGGGGACCAAAATCACTTCTTTACTCCTGACGATCTGCCCATTTACATCACTGAAGAAGAAGAGTATGGAGAAAGTTCAACCGCCCAACAAGATGAAGATTTTATCTTAGCAAATGATGCAGAATTAGATGATTACCAAAGAGGATATTTGAATGCCTTGTCCACTCAACAGAAGTAGTACTCATTGAGAAACCGAGATGTGCCCATCAATCCAATTCAGAAAAGAAAAGAAGCTACAGCACCAAAGACGGATTCACCCATACCACATAAGAAAGGAAAGGAGACAATTGATCCCACAACTAGCAAAGTATCATCAGCAGAAAGGACAAATCAGGTAAATATAATCAAGGATAAGAAGGAAGTTCCGGTCAAAGAAGTCGAAAAAGTTTCAGCATTTAGTTTGGAAAATGAAATTTCCAAATTAAAAATATCCATTCCTTTGACAGAAATCATGAAGAATAACAGCTACCGTGGTCAAGTCTCTAAAATTCTAAATTTTGATCCAATGTTTGACATGGTAAACGTTGAAGATGATCAACCAAAATTGATATTTGGGTCTGCATTAGATGGTGAGTCCCCTAACAGTGATGTTCCTCCCTTTTATATCAGTTTGAGATTGCATGAATATGTATTGCACAATGCTATGTTCGATTCGAGTGCTTCGCACAATTTGATGCCAAAGGTGATCATGGAAAAGATGGGGCTAGACATTACAAGGAGATATCATGATTTGTATTCATTTGGGTCCAGCTGTGTGAGATGTATCGAGCTCATCAAAGATTTGGTTGTTAGCTTAGACCAAATTCCAGTGAAGAATGTTTTGATGGATGTAGTCGTGGCGGAAATTCCTCCGCGATTTGGGATGCTCCTTTCGAGATCTTGGGGAGCAAAATTGAAAGGTACACTACAGTTAGATTTCTCTTATGCAACAATTCCAGTCTTTGGTCAAATGAGAAAGTTATATCAAGAGAAAAAGATGAAATACATGATAACCAACAAAGAGAAGCCAATCAATCATCCTATAAATTATGTACATACCGATTTAGAGTTGTTTGTGTTGCTTGCTGATAGTTTTAATGATCTAGATAGTCAGTTAGTTCAGGCGGAAGATATACCAGAAATCACTGAGAATTTTAGAGAAGTTCTGCAAAAAGAAAGAAGAGAAAAGCAAACAATCCTGGAGCAATCAGCTAAAGAAAATGGGCAGCAAATAGAAAAATCAAAGCCGGTGCAATTTCAACATTTAGAGGATGATGAAGATGGTCTTTGGACCATGGATTTTGATGGCGCAGTAGGTAGTGATGGAGATGGAATTGGTGTGTGGATTCGCAGTCCATTTTCTACTACAGATAAGGTTCCAAGCAAAGTGAGAGTGTGTTCCTACAAGCTAGCATTTTATTGTTCTAATAATGAAGCAGAATATGAAGCACTAATTGCTGGCCTTAAAATTCTTAGAAAGATGAAAGCGAAAAAGATTGCAGTCTGTGGTGATTCAGAGTTGGTGATAAAGCAGGTTAAAGGTGAGTTTCAGGCCAAGCATCCTCGCATGAGAGCTTATCGAAATGCAGTCTTAGATATTTTGAAGTTATTTTTTGATAATACCTTGACATGTGTGCCTCGCATACAAAATGGTGTTGCTGATGGACTTGCTACGGCAGCAAGCAACTTAAAAATTCCGATGAATTCCAGCAAAAAGTTTGAGATTCATGTGAAACACCGTCCCACCGTTCCAGACAATCAACGATGTTGGCAAGTCTTTGAGGATGACGACGAGATTAATCAGTTTCTGCAGAATAAGGGTAAGTTTAAAGATACCTCCATAGATACAGAAAATGATGATGGTAGTGATGATATACAAATAAATCAAATGGAAGTACTGCAACTTATAGATAATTTCATTCCTAAGGGATTGATCCCTTTGGAAGAACTCTTCGACCAAGATGATGTAGCTCGTAAACCAACATTGAGACCAACTGAAAAGGGCGTTGAAGAAGTAAATATTGGGCTAGATGAGAATCCCAAGATGGTAAAATTATCAAAGTCATTATCACCAAAGGTAAAGGCAGAATATGTGAAATTGTTGTCTTTATTTTCTGATGTTTTTGCATGGGATTACTCAGATTTAAAAACATATGACACAAATATCATTCAACATACTATTCCCATTAATTCAAATCAGAAGCCTTTTCGTCAAAAGTTGAGGAGAATCAATCCAAAGCTGTTACCATCAATTGAAAAAGAGGTAAACAGGTTGTATAAGTCAGGAATCATTGTGCCTATTCGATTTTCAGATTGGATATCAAATTTGGTGCCCGTGAGAAAGAAAACAGGTGAGATCCGTTTATGTATTGACTTCAGAAATTTGAATAAGGTTTCATTAAAAGACAATTATCCGCTGCCAAAAATGGACCACATATTGTAGCGAGTAGTTGGAGCATCAAGGATGTCACTACTCGACGACTATTCAAGATATAATCAAATTCTAGTGCATGAAGATGACCGTGACAAGACAGCGTTTACCACTCCGTGGGGAACGTTTCATTATGCAAAAATGCCTTTTGGTTTGAATAATGCAGGAGCCACCTTTCAAAGTGCAATGGACATGGCTTTAGCCAATGAGAAAGATGTGTTTTTAGTTGTTTACCTTGATGATTTAACTGTGTTTTCAAATTATGATGAAGAACATTTGTACCATTTGAAAATTTTCTTCCAAAAGTGCAGAAAATATGTCATTTCACTGAATCCAAAAAAGAGTATTTTTGCCATGGATGAGGGCAAGCTCCTTGGCCACATCATATCTAAAGATGGCATCCATGTTGACCCTGCACGTGTTGAAGCCATTCAGCAAATTGAACAGCCCCAGAACAAGAAAGAAATACAGTCCTTTAATGGTAAATTGAATTTTCTGCGTCGCTTCATTCCAAATCTAGCGGAGCATCTTAGAGAAATCACAAGCATGCTGAAAAAGGACAGTCAGGTAAAGTGGACTAAAGAGGCAGTGAAATCATTCAATTTAGTGAACTTAGCTCTTTCTTCAGCTCCTATTTTAATTAGCCCAGACTACACGCAAGATTTTATTTTGTTCTCATTTGCTTCTGAGCACACTTTCGCAGCTGTATTAATGCAGAAAAGGGAAGGAGTTGAAAAGCCCATTTCTTTTTTCAGTCAGATTATAAGAGATGGAGCATTGAAATACAACATTATTGAGAAACAAGCACTTACACTTGTAAAGGCCTTGAAAGATTTCCTTGTGTATATATTGCATTCCCACATTCTAACCTATGTTCCTAACACAACAATTAAAGACATTTCGGTACACGCAGATCCAGAAGGCAGGCGGGGTAAGTGGATTGCTGCGTTATTAGAGTATGATGTGGAGATTAAACCAACCAAACTAATAAAAGGACAAGGACTTGCCAAGTTAATGGCTGAAACGAATCTGCAAGTTCTAGATATAAATTTGATTGCTGCCATGTCTGATGAAGATGAGGAGAATTCATCAGTTCGGGTATCTAATATGTTTCTTTCCTCCCCTTGGTATGCTGACATTTTATATGTACTTCAGAATTTGTCTTCACCTCCCGGAATGCCTAGAAATAAGAATAGAACATTGAAATTGAAAGCTGCAAAATTTTGCATACTAGATTCAGCATTGTTTTGGAAAGACTCTAGTGGAATGTTATTGAATTGTTTGGTAGAGGAGGAAGCCAAAAGAGTTGTGGAAGACTTTCATAAAGGTGACTGTGGAGGCCATTTGTTTTGGAAAACCATAGCGAACAAGATTCTAAGGGCAGGTTATTATTGGCCTTCATTGTTTTCAGATGTATATAAGGCTGTTAAAAATTGTCACGAATGCCAAATTTTTGAAGGGAAGCAAAAACTACAGCCTTTGCCTCTCAAACCAATTGAAATTAGTGCACCTTTTTAGCAGTGGGGATTGGATTTCATCAGGGAAATCCATCCGGCATCGTCAGGACAACATAGATGGATATTGACAGCCACAAACTACTTCACAAAATGGATTGAAGCGATTCCTACTCGACAAGCCACGGATGCGGTAACTATTTCTTTTCTTGAAACCAATATTTTGTCACATTTTGGGTGTCCAAGTAAGTTAATCACAGATAATGCAGCAAAATTCAAGTCAAAAACGATGGTCGAGTTTTGCTATAAGTACAATATTAGCTTGGGACATTCAACCGCATACCATCCTCAGGGAAATGGATTGGCAGAGTCATCTAATCTATTGGCATGTCTCCTTTCGAGTTGGTGTACAGGACATACACGATTTTTCCTACTTCGCTTGCTGTCCCGGTAGTCAAATTGATTCAAGAAGGCAGTACTGAGGAAGATCCTATCCAGAGAGGGATTAATCAGATGATTCATTTATAGCAGACACGGGAGGAGGTATTTCAAAACACTTGCAAGTTGCAGGAGCGCATCAAAAAGATTTATGGCCGGAAGGCAAAAGTGGACACATTTCAGCTAGATGAGGTAGTTTTGAGGTGGGATGCTCGACATCAAGACAAAGGAAATCACGAAAAATTTGAAAACTTATGGAAGGGTCCTTACAAGATTGCAGCGTATCGTGGTCAAAACGCTTTTCTTCTCAAAGAAATGAATGGCGATGAGTGTCCTGGAGGGCCAATTAATGGTCGGCTGTTAAAGAGATACTACTTCTGCGTATTTTCTGCTCATTTCATCATCATTGTACATATAACTTTACTTCTGTTTTATTGCACAAGTGTACTAACTTCTCATCTTCAGTTTGGGGCCTGCAGTGAAGGCAATAATTCTGAAAATGGAGGTTAGTTGGTTTGAAGTTTGTCAAGTCAGTTGTATCAGTTGGTTTGAAGGTTAGTTGGTTTTTTAGTCCAATTGTCAAAATTTTGTGTTGGAATAATGACTCCATAGCCCAATGGATGAAGGCACTTTCTCGCTCTTACAGAGATCTGCGGTTCTTGGCATCTCCAAGGAGCTACCATCCCCATTGGAGCCAATGTTAGAGTCGGTCTAGTTATCCCTCCGTCAGAGATCAAAGCTCTTTTTTGCATTTCATGTTTAGGTGTCCCATCAGTTTCGATCAGTTGCATTTCATTAGGCATGCCACAACTCTGACGGAATGGTTTGTGTCATTCATTCCCCTCGTGCTTGGCACTGCTGGTTCAGGTCTATTCATAAAAACAAGTCTTGAAAGGTCATTTATAGTCCTGTTTCAAATTTCTAGGTCATGACAATAGTTCTCGGTCATTAGGTTTAGGGCTGAGTCAATCTTGTTTTGCAAAGTCTAAGAAGACCAACAGGCTAGAGGGATGTCCTCGATAGGTGGTTACCTCAATCATGTTTTATACAGATAAATTAGGACTTCTCTTCAAGACTCTGTTTTGAAGATAAGTCGTCATCTCATTTTTGTAATAAATTTTCAAAAATTTTAGTTCTTGAATTGTCGAGGCGCAGCCCTGGTCTCCTTTTCCAGATCATATCACAACTATCCCTGCAAAAAATTGTCAAAGAAAATCATTATTTCAACCAAATTTAACAAGGAAACCAAAAAGTCAGAAGTCTATTAATCCTGAAAAAGTGTCAACGACAAAACATTACAAAATGGGTTATGGACCAAGCAAAAATCAAAAGGGAGTCTTTATAAAGATATTTCACTACATTTTCAACTCATTATGCATGCCAAGAGTGAAGAACATCATTTCAAAGCGAATTTGTGAATTTGAGTGGAAGATTGAGCAATTTCCAGGCACGCGATGCACTGGGCTAGGCGCGCGACGCATCATAGGTGCACGGCACACTGGGCACAAAGCCATAGTGTAAAAATACACGCACACGACACATTGGGTGAGGCGCGCGGCGCATTGGGTTTGGAGCCCGAAATTTGTTTGGAAAAGCATCAACTCGCCTCCTTTCCGCACAAATTTGTAGGTAGGCTCATATACATTACCTTTGCTTGGCTTTTAAAGGTTAATGTGAAATTTTTTCCTTAGAGACCCAAGTGGAAAGCCTTCCTTTGTTAATGAAAAGTGTTGTAGGGTTTGAATGTAAAAAATTGTTGTAGGGTTCGAAAATAGAGTGTAACCAAGGTTGTGACTTTTTACCCATTTCCCTTTGTTTTTCATTCCCAAATTCACCATATTTTTCCCCATTAATTCCCTCATTAATCCTACACTACAATCCCTCAAATCCTAGTCTCTCACCTCTATTAAAAAACACATTATCCCTACCTAACATCCCAAAACCCCAAATCCAATATTTTCATTTCCCTTTTCTTCCCTAATTCTCCTGTTGTTTCCAAAGTCTCTAATTCCCTAATGTTTTCCCTTTCCTAATATTCCCTTGTGCATTTGTTTCCTCTTGGTCACAATATTTTAGAGCAAAGAATAGTTTACAGTCAATTGTACACACAGTTTATACATCAGCATATATATTCCAGCTATCTTGTTTTCAAAGTCATGTCAGAGACCGAGTCAGTCTATGAGCAGGAGTATGACAGTGATTCTACACGGAGGTTAAATGTGCCAAATGTGCCATGGAGGTATCACAAAAGTGGCAAAGGTGGTCAGCATGTCAGGGAGGAGCCTACTTCTTTGGCTCAATTGCAGGCTTGCCCACTTGCAATGGATTGTTTTCAGTGTCAATCATGTTTCCAATACTGTGAGATGATCTCAAAAACCCAGCATCATCGGGAATTTGTCCGTTTATTTGTTCTACATTTACAAGATGGTCATGTAAACCTTGCTGGAGTGAATTTCACCTTGTCACCAGAGACTATTGCTTAGGCCACCGAGATACCAAATTTAGGAGAGGGATGGAGCAAACACTAGCAGTTAGACAGATTCTACTATCAGCCATACATCAAACCCGGGTATATGAGACACTTGAGCACAGTTTTTCCTTTCAGATTCCTGAGGGATGAGTTTGCACCGTTGATGAAACTCATCATTCGATATTTCAGTTGCGAGGGCAGATTCTCGCGTCTCTATGCGTACCATGTCTGTTTGTTGATGCATTTCACGAGGGTACGTATGATGAACATTCTGTACTTCATGTGTCACAACATAGAGAGGATGGTGACTTTAGTACAAAGGAAGAGCCCAACACATCAGCATAAGAGCATATATCATTACGCGGTGATCAAAATCATAGTGATGCATCAGTTGACACAGCAGGGCATTACTTGGGAGGATTTCATCTCCCGGGACTACTTCTTAGCGCTACAGCCGCCTCTTGAGATAGTTCATGATGAGGGAGCACCTTCACACCAGCCAGACATTCCTGAGACTAAGCATATAAGTGCTCCTCCATATGTGACATACCAGCGAGGCCACAGGGCCTTATTTGCATCTACACGACGAGTACTATCTCGACCCGGGGTGGAAGGAGTCTCGTTGACTTCATTAGCATAGCGAGTATTATCTCCACATCAGGTGGAAGGGGTCTCGCCTTCTTCTTCAGCACAGGTACAGATCCAGGATAGGGGCAAGGGGCCCATTTATGATGAGGGTCCTTCAGGAGGTCGGGACACGGATATCATTGATGTTGATGCAAGCTCTCCTAGCTCGGAGCTAAAGGAGATCATCCGGGAGCAAAGAGCTGAGAATGACTCGCTGCAAAAGAAATTACAGATGGCTAAGTGGGTGATTAAATACTTGGAGCAGTGCAACAAACATCTAGAGGATGAACATACACTTTATGAGCTGCGGCAAATCTGTGAAGATCGAGAATTGGCCCGAAAGAGACCCGGTGATTTGACACCAATTGATCGAGAGTCTATGCTCATCTGGGTGAACACTCATTTGGAGAAATTGTTGGCGAAGAAAAACAGAGACAAGGACACGCTTCTTCATATGAAAACTCATTGTTGGGCTCGTATGCATGTTTGCAAAGCAAGAATGAAGATCCTAAAGAGGTGATTGAGCAAAGCACTAAAACGGCGAAAAAAGCCCGATCCACTCCAAATTTTGGCTGAGGCTTCATTGGCGGGGCACAATACATGATGGAGGGTCTTCACTTTGAATTTGAGCAAATTCGGAGAAATTTTTGTCATTTTGAAAATTTTGTCCTAAAAACAAGTTTTTTGGCTCAACGCGTAGCGTGTCGACGCACGCGCTTAATATTGGGACACTTGCTAAAGGAAAAATCTACATTTTTGGGTTTGTCATGATGAATTATACATGCTCAGCTATTGCCAAAGAATTTCATTAAGTTCTGGGTGACCAAAAAGCTCAAAACCACCATGAAAATCACCTTTCTGCCACCTTTTGCACCATCAGGAAGTACTTCCGGGAGAATGACATTTTGAATGGGAAAATGAGCTCCAAATTACAAAATTCCACTTGGGATGGATAACAGACATCCAGGGCTTTCCAACTAGCTATTGTGAGCTTGATTGGGATGCCGAGAAGTTCCCCAAAAATAGGTTGAAAGGCGCGCGGCGCATAGGGCTCAGGCGCGCGACGCACAGGGCTTTTTGGCCAAATTTCATGTTTCAGCTCAAGGAAATGCAGCCAGTTTGACCAGTTTTGACTTGTGATATGTTTTTTCACTCCTATTGATGTAATTAATGAAACATGATGCTATTTTGACACTTATTTACTTGTTCTAGAAGATTCATTCACCAAAAAGTGAAAATTTAATGAATGAATTGGTTTCCTACCTTATAGAAGCAAGTTGTTTTGACTGCCTAGATTGTAGTGCTTTGTTTAGAGTTGGTTGAAACAACTCCTAGGATGATGAACTCGACCCATAGAGGCAAGGGAATGGGTTGGATTTCCTATATTATGTATTTTCTTAGTCATTTTCAGGGTTGGACTCTTGGGAAAAGCTTGAGACTCTATTGTACATATTTTATCTGCATTTTTGGCAAAGGAAAGACCAAGGTTTTGCAGCACTATTTGGGATTCATGTGGCTTTATGTGTTGATGGTGTGCTTCTTTCAGTATTTGTAATTTGTTTATGTGTATCATTTTCCTTCTCTTATCTGTTGCAATTGAACAAATGAAGTGTTAAGGTAGAATCCATAATTTG
Source organism: Pinus taeda (assembly GCA_000404065.3). NCBI lineage: Eukaryota > Viridiplantae > Streptophyta > Pinopsida > Pinales > Pinaceae > Pinus > Pinus taeda. The sequence goes on from APFE030153416.1 coordinate 39,534, forward strand.
CTATGCTCTGCCTTTAAGTTTGTTTGATTTTCCATGTTTTCATCTATTTATGGAGAATCCTTGAAAGCTTCTTGCTCTCCTTAACTTCTCACTAGTCAGATCTAGCCATTCATTCTCTTTAAAAGCATCAAGACAATCGCCTACCTTGCCCCAAGTAGACTTCTGCAAAAACTGTGCCTCATCCCCGCACCCAAAACTGCCTTTCCCTTGAATTCGACAAAACTTCAAAAAATCAATTTCAATCTCCTTGTAGTTCATACCTAGCCTAAAATTAGTTATCAAATTAGTCATCTCGAGCCTCATTGGTCATCTTTAGCCGAGATTGACCCGGAGAGAGCCCTCTCCTGTCCTCGCAGGGCTAGCTACGAGGCTGAGCGTGGTTTGATGTAGCCTTGAGTTTTACCTTATCTCAGCCTGTTAGGTTCCTATACCAATAGGTTTCATCTTTCATGATTGACAGTGGAAGGGCTAAATATGTTCATCATTTCAGGCTGCAAAGGTTCCATATTTTGTGTACATACTATGAAAATTAAAAAATGAAAAGAGGGTATGCCTTAAAAGAATAATCAAAAGGCAAGAAAAACAAATGGTCAAGAGAAAAGTGAAAATGAACCCCAAACTAAAGACCAGGAAAGTGGCCAGTCAAAATGCCACTACTATCTTTTGGCAGTGTCACACTCTACAAATACTTCTGCTAATCATACTTGATGGATGGCCCAACAGGCTAATCTGGACCATGCCATGTTTAAATTGCTTGTTGCAGAATAGAGAATATTTCCTGTCCAAACAGCTCAAGCTTGGCAGATGACTAGCTAGGTAGAGAAATGAAGGAGCCGAACTGCCTAATCTGGGTCCTTGGAAGAAATAAGGGTAGATTTAGATAGGAGGGCAGTCAAAAGAAAAAGAGAACAATCAGGTCTGCTAATTCAAGTGCACCCACTTCAAGTGAAGAAAAAATGTTAGGATTACTAGGTTGGGTAAGTAGTGCAAGGTTGCAGAAATGAAGGGCCGTCACCAATTGGCTTATCAAGTACAAGACTCATTCCATTCAGGGTATTGGCATCATAGCAGAGGTTTGAGGACATAACATTGGAAGCATGTCTAATTTCCCCCTATTTTCCCCCAAACGCCATTTACTAACATCCCCAAGGACCTTGAGATCTGCTCAAGTGTCCTGTTCCACTTCAGTTCATGACAAAGTACCAGGTCAAACTATGAAGTTCAATCAAGGAAAAGAAGCCAAATTTTTTGTGTAAAAACCTTCATTCTCAATTCCCTCATCCTTCATTCCTAAGTTTTACTTCTTAAAACTTAGCCTTTCCCCCTATACACTCACCTCACAATATCATATTAATAACTAATGTATTATCTAGCTCCCTAAGTACCCCCCTTCCCTAATTCTATAAAGATCTATGTAAAAATTCCCAAAAAAACTATATAAATACCCTCCCCCTAGCACTATATCTATATAGCCCTCTTTGGGGGAATATTAATCCATCAGGGGTTAATATTAACCCTCTATAACCCTAAACTATGGGTTTTGTTAAAAAACTATGGCTAAAAATAAAAAAAATCAAATCCCCACCCTCATTAACCCTTCCAACCCCTTTTCCTCTCTTAAGTTTGTGTTTGTAATGTTTTTAAATTAAAAAATTATTAAACTTACCCGAAACCTTATGTTAAAACCCACCCCGCGCGCATTATATTTAAAAAAAAAAACATTAAAATAATCAGCGGGTCCCCTTGCCTTAACGCGCCATCGC
>APFE030153434.1:0-29689 GCA_000404065.3 Pinus taeda
TCAACAGTTGGAAGCTTAATGTATGCAATGGTCTGCACAAGGCCTGATATTGCACATGCAGTGGGAGTTGTAAGCAGGTACATGAACAATCTAGGAAAGGAACGTTGGATGGCAGTGAAATGGATTCTCAGATATTTGAAAGGTACCACAAATCAAGCATTATGCTTTGGTGGTTCAAACATTTCTCTACAGGGATATGTTGATGTAGATATGGCAGTTGACAGAGATAACAGGAGGAGCACTACATGATATGTATTTAATGTTGTGGAACAACTGTCAGTTGGGTTTCAAAAATCCAAAGTGTTGTTGCACTTTCAACAATAGAAGCGGAGTATGTTGCTGCTACAGAGGCTAGTAAAGAAATGATTTGGTTACAAAGGTTTATGGGTGAATTAGGTATGGAGCATGATTGTTTAGAGGTCTTTGTTTCAGCTGGATGTATACCCCAGGAAGTTTGTACACCCCTCCACGTGGGGGGGTGCGAGGGGGACTTGTCCCCCCCTACGGGGGTTCAGGGAGGCCGATCCCCCCAGGCTGGGGGGTTCGGGGGCTAGCGGTCCCCTGGCAGGGGTTTCGGGGGCAACGCCCCCGAAGCAAAAAATAGATGTAAAGTTGCCTTGTAAAAGTATAGTAATTTCTAGTCTATCTGGGTTGTTCATTAGGCAGATGATATGAAAGTAGAACTTATGTTTAGTTTAGGGTTTTTTTCCCTAGAAGGAAACCCCTCTCTTTGTATGAGGGCATTGTATTTGAGGTTGTGTAATAGATGTGTATTCTCCGAGCGAGAAAGTGAGAGGTGAGGCTGTGAGAGAAAACAAAGGATATTACAGCGGATCTGCTGTAGGTTGTGTCTCTTCATTTTGCTAGATAATAGAAAGGAAGGACTGGCTATTCGGAGTGGACGTAGCCCAAACTGGGTGAACCACGTATATCTGTGTCTCTCTTGTTTTATGCATTTTTTATGTTTATATTTCTGCAATATCATATGTGTTCCATTGCTCTGTAATATATAATTTTCTAACATTGTTCAGCCAAGCTTCCGATAAGACTATCTTGTAGAGAGCTTGGACAGTATTATAACGAGCCTTGGATTCTCCATTGTGCAGAGCTAGTATATCTCTTTGGAGGAGAAGGCAGTTGTGGCTGTAACGTTCCGTTGTCAGAACTAGTCGTTATAAATGCATGTATTGTATGACTGTAACTTACACTTCTTAATATAATAGAGCTAGCACATTTCATGCATATGTTGTATTCTATTCTATGCGATCTGGTTTACTCTAAATGATATATGTATTTGTTTGCTCATACATGCATGTATGGAGTATTTTGTATAAGAATGTATGAATCTTTCTGAAATGCGATGTTGGTTTAACCATCGCTTTGGTTTGCTCGCTAACTTTCTTTCCATCTTGTGATGCATCTTCACTTGTGTGTTCCCTTCCATGCTGCGTACTATTACAGGCTTCCAAGGGGTGCACTCACCTCACCCTCAGTGTGTTATAACCTCTGATGTACCTTCCTTCACTTGCTGCAGCTGTCACACCCTTGCTAGTAGCAGGGACATCTTACTTGCCTCTGTAAGAAATCTCGGTCAAGTCATTGTTGTATGACCCATTGCTGGGACTCCTACACCAAATGATGTGAGGTCTAATTGGGACTTCTTACCAGGGAGATCCCCTTACATGTTGGCGGGTCCAACACCATCAAAATTTTGGTGCTAGAAGGAGGTCCAGAGGACAAGATGAGTCCTAAAATCTATTTTGAATCTCTACGTATCTATCAAGACTAACTACCGAGTTTCTCTTCCGGAGTGCATGTCTTATGGAAGCGACTTCATTATCTCAGATAAGTTGTCACATAAAACATATGATGGTGGAGGCCACGTAGTCTTGGTTAGGCCCGCAGTCGGAATTGTAGGCTCATGAAAAATACATGGAATATTTGAAGAATACATGACCTGCGCATTGTTCATCTACACACTTCAAGGGCACCCAATGCACTGGTGTGCCACGCTGCCCGAAAAATCTATTCATTCTCTTGCTCATCTGGTCGTAGAAGTAGATCGTGCTTTCAATCACTTTAACCATTAAGCACTTGATCATGAAATTCTAAAATTACGAAAAGCATCCAATGAAATAATTGATCAGTTTTACACACGCTTTTGTAATATTTCATACCAATTTCTCGAAGATGAAATTGATTGGGAATTTCTTTATGGGAGATTTGAGTATCTTCTTCGCATATCCAAACCTCGCTCATCACACTTCAGTGATGGAGTTGTGCAATCATAGACAAGAATAATTTTGTCACAAGTGACTGCCCGCCTTCACCTCCTCAAACAGCTCCACCACAGTGGAGTGATGTGGGAGATCATGCACACACATCTGTTGAACTGTCACATCATCCCACCCCACCTACTCTTGATATCTGCACAGATTTGGCTTTCAAGCTTGTTGTTTGTCACGTGGATTTGTTCCCTCAACCTCTGTCCTTGCGTTATGTTGACACTTCAGATTGTATTGTCTTGTGTTTTCCCATTCTCCTCACCTGTTGTGAACGAGGATCAAGTTGTCGATGGAGTTGGTGTTATGCAGCCAACTTGCACTATCATTCATGGTGTGTGTGGGAATCTAAAGAAGAACTCATGGTGAACGATGATTCCCTTCCAACCATGCCTCATCCGATTTATCCTGACATCCCTTGTGATTCTGCCACTACTGATTTTCCCTGTGAAAACCCATTTCCGTATGTTTCTACTTCTGATCATTCACAGGACACGTTGGATGTCAGTCTGTCATTATGATGCGGAGAGGACACATCTTCCTCTGAAAATCCATCCAATTTGTCATCTGTAATTTATGAAAACATAGAGGGTGATCATCTTTTCTTCTCATCTACCCCTCTACCAATTCATCAAATCATGAGGATGCCGACAAGCATCCTAAATTTTATGATCTTGGTTGTCGTGATCTCTCTACTTCTTTATCTGATCACGATGTTGATTCAATCATTGTTAATATATCTAAGACACTGGTCTATGATGATCTATCTATCAACGGAGTCGAAACCCCGAAGACTGTCGAGGCACTTCAGACTGAGCTGATGGTTATGTCAGGCCCTCGCTGTCCAAAGGTTGGTTTAACTTTTGGTCAGGAAATTTTTGAAGCACTCAAGGCTCCTCATCACTCTCTTCTTTGCATTGGAGATCAACCAAACACCTAGATTTTTCTTCCTCCACTCGAACTACATGATCCCTTCGCTCATGCATTGGAGGAATCTTACACAACAAGCACACATGCACAACGTAAGTGTTCTACCTTTCTCACATTTTCTTGCATGTCACAGTGAAGAGAATGCATACACTTGATCTTGCATGCAGTGTAGCACAACACCATGGCAAGTCCACAAAGTGCATGTCATGCGCTTTCACTCATTTTTGTTCTGTGGACGCTTGTAAGCTTGGAATGTGTCTGTTTTCACTATTATATCTTTCTTGTTTGTTGGTTCACATAACTGTCTTTCTCTGGAACTATTCCTTTACCAACATGGGTCGGCCAATGCACTGATAACTACATTGGAAATATCACTTCACATGATCAGGCCCATGCACCGTTAACTTAAGAGTAGGGGTAGTGTTTACTTTCAGTTTGCTTGCTTGCATGCTTGTTTGTTTTATTTCTTTGTTTGCTTTTCCGTTTACTTGCTTGTTTTCTTACTCACTTTGCTTTTGCATTTACTTCTGCTTCTAGTTTTCTTTATTGTTTGTTTTCTTGTTTTCATTTGTAGGTTAGTTACGCATGGACCGTGTGTGACGATTGAAAAAAGATGGGTAAAGTACAAGAGGACTTGTAAAAATATCAACATTTGGTTATCTGGTATCCACTCTCTTATGTAAGAAATTTTTGTCTTCATTCCATGATACATCAATGGAAAATGCGTACTATTTGAAGTGAACCTTGGTCAAAACACAACACTTAAGTGCTAACTAGTATCACCTACTCTAGTCGGTCGTTTTTGGGTTAATCCTTGTCAGCTCAGTCAAGTAGAGTAAGGTGAGAGGGAAAAACTTAACAAGCATGTCAGAGGTATACATAAACTACTTCTTTGAAGGAACAACATCTTCTTCTCTCAATAAGTCAGGATCCCTCTTCCGCCTCTTAAATGAATAAGTGCTATGCACAGTTATGAAAATGAAAAATGAAAAAAATGAAAAAGTGAAAAATTAAAAAAAATGAAAATGATTAAGGCAAAAGAAGAGAAAGGGTTCCTGCGGAGAGAGGTGATGCAAGTAACTCCGTCAGGGTATTGACCAGGCTCACTGGCAGCAAAGCCATGCTTGTGTTCCTGCGAAACTCTATCAGGGTACTGTCTAGGCCTGTTGGCAGCAGAGCAACACCAGAGATGAAAATAAGACTTTGACGACTATACTGCTTGTACATCATATACCCCTCAACCCCAATCAAAACAACTGGTTTGGCTTGGCTTGGAATGTGTGTCAATCGCCAAAGAGATTGGCAGATGCTACATCTTACAATCAAGTAGTGTGGAAACCAAGACAAACTGAGAACTAAACAATACTTCTGGAGGTGTTAGACTTGTTTTTCACGAGCAAGGTCCATTCAAAGAGTTGAAGTTCTACTAGTGCGTCACCAAGTGTTGTAGTGGATACAACCACCCTCCAAAATTTTTCGTTAGCTTCATTTTGGAGCCTCCCTACCAACCTTTCACAACATCATGTCTTGCTTCATCAAGTACACAAGCTCTAATGATTTTCTTGCAGAAACGAAGCTTGTCTATTAGAGCTTGATGTATTCCACTTATAGGATATCTGTCCGGACTTGGTCCAGCTGCAGGCTGAGTAATGCCTTAAATAAATTGTGCAATTATGGAGGGAAACCAACTTGCCTTCCAGAAATTGCACAATTTAGTTTGGCAGCGTGCTGGGCTCTAGAATTGTGCAATTCTGCTAGTGAGTCTTCATCTAGAAAATTGCATAATTCTTCCCAGCAGGGTTGATCAACCAAAGAATTGTGCAATCATGCGCAACAATCAGCTGCTCTACCCAGAAATTGTGTAAGTCTTCTGGGAAACCAACCCAGCTCCCTTCCAGAAATGTGCATTTTCTCCCAGTAGTTGAGCAGCCTCTTGCATGTGCAGTTGAGTTGACTAGTTCCCTCCGGGGACTGAGAAAAACCAGTTTTCATGCATGGGTTGCTTCTCCTAAGGCAGTATGTAAAGGAATCCCTTGTTTCATGGATCTACTTTTAGCAGCTGGAGGTTGCATGCAAAGATCATTTCAGAAACCGCCCACCAAGTGTCGCTCTTCCTAGATTTGTGGCATGTGCGCCACATCTTCAATTTTATCAAAACTCATGAATCAGATGCTCTAGAGCTCATTCCTCACATCAACCTTGTAGCTCTGACATCCCACGTCACATATAAGAGTCGTCAACACATTCAACTCAAGTTTTTTTTGGGTAAGTCTGCCTTCCATGCCTTGTGTTGCATTTCTGGTGCTTTTTGTGTTTCACTTTGTATGAATGTTTTCTACTTGATTTCAATAAGTGTTTGCTGTCATTTTGATACATATTAGCTCATACTAGTTGCACCGTTTTAGTTTTCGTTAACATCTCACTGTAGTCGCATGCATGAAGCTATTTTTCATGAATGTTCGCCAATTCGGTGACTCGCCTCACCCACATGCATGTTGTTCCATTTTCTGAATCTGTCATTCACCGTTTGCATGCACGATCATTCACTTGTGCTTACACTTCATATCACCATGCATTCACATTCACATTCCCTTTCAGTTGCCCGTCAGCGGGTCTAGGTAGCCTTGGCGTGGACTCTGCCTCACCAAGACAACATTGCGCAATCCTAAAAGGGAAGGCTCTATCTTACTCTCAGGAAATGCACATTTCTACCTGGTGACTGTCCTCTAATCTTGCATTGTCAAATTCTGAGGGACAATGATTGCTGGCTCAGAAAACTGTGCAATGTAGTCATTAAGCCTGCAACCATTGCTAGTTGAGATTGCGCAATTCCAATAGTCAGCAGCTGGGGTGGACTATGCATTGCATATTTCCAGTAGCTAGTCAGTCTCTTGACAGCCTGGAATGTGCCTTGTGCAGTATTGGTAGTCAGTCTCTCGACCTCCCAATGGAAATTGTGATACCTTCATGATCAATCACACAGGTATGTTGCAAGTCAGTTCTCAAGTTCACTTTGGTTTTCGACTGACATATTGCTTTCCATGAGTGTTGCCATGTCTCCAGGTATCATAGGTGTTCATCTACCTCTCAGAAGCACAGGTACAATGGTTTCCAGGAGATCAGAGTTGAAGACACCATTCAGAGCACATTTTGGGATGCAGTTGATCAAGTGTCTATGAACTTGCCTACCCACGAAGACATCAAGTTGTTTGTAGACAAGGACATCAAGATATGATGGTAGCAAAATCACAACAAGAAACACCATGAACAATAGTGGAAGGCAAAAAACGAAATGAAACGAATTCAAGAGGAAGGTTGTTGACAACACAGAGGCAGAACAAAGTTGCAAGCTCAAGCAAATCTACTTGTGGTGAAACCAATTTTGGAGACTCAGACTAAGAGGTAGCGGTGCGACATGAAGATCACACAAAGGTAGAAAACAAAACAGCGAAGGAATTGCATGTGCTCAAGCAAAAACTCAAGGAAGAATGATAGTTGCATAGACGAGAGAATGAGTTGTAGTAGGAACAGGTACAGAAAGGGCTGCAACATGCACAGATAGATGGAACTATGCCCGTACAAGTTATAGATTCATCCCAGAAGCTGACACTCTGTAGACAGGGTGAGTGGTGTTGTTGAACGCATACAATGGATTTTAACAACATGCATGTCATTGTGCACATGCACGTGATCTAACCCATTTGGCACACACACTTAGGAAAAGACAAGAAGCAAGTCCAACTGGAGCTGAACATGTAATTCACAATTGATGCGCATGACCACCAACATACACTAGAAGATAAACACAGACATTATGCATCAGTGTGTTGTTGGTTCGGCCACACCCAAGAAGACCATGCGCATGTTAGCAGACGATTTGGATGGAGGAGCCACACCAATGCACCAGGATGCAATAGAGGCAAGAGTTCACTTCAGAAATATGTCACCATGGAGCGCATGCACACCATTACGGACGGCCAAGATTGCATCAACTCACCACCTTCACCATCACAAGCATGTCAAAGAGTTGGTCTCATCACAACAGACCTAGTGTCACTAATGTCTTGCATGGTTTTATCAAGCCATTTTGTCTCACATGGGCACATGTGCATTGTAATGTAACATCTTGTCAAGTGGAAGTTCAAGTGTCGATAGTTGGATGTAACAGTCATAGAGTAGATGAAGAGTCATGAGGGTAGATGAACTGTCACAAAGGGGAATGTCAAAGGTCACCCCACCCTTTTCTATAAATAGAACCTCATAACTCACTATAAAGGCTTTTGGTAACCCAAGCTTCCAATAAGACTATATTGGAGAGAGCTTGGACAGTATTGTAACAAGCCTTGGCTTTTCCATTGTGCAGAGCTAGTATATCTCTTTGGAGGAGCAGGCGACTATGGCTATGACGTTCCGTTGTCGGAACTAGTGGTTAGACATGGATGTATTGTATGACTGGAACTTACACTTCTTAATATAATAGAGCCAACACATTTCATGCATATGTTGTATTATATTCTATGCTATTTGGTTTACTCTAAATGATATATGTATTTGTTTCCTCGTGCATGCATGTATGGACTATTCTATATAGGTATGAATGAATATTTCTGAAATGTGTTGTTGGTTTAACCATTACTTTGGATTGATCATTAAATTTCTTTCCATCTTGTGATGCATCTTCGCTTATGTGTTCCCTTCCAAGCCACGTAATATTACAGGCTTCCAAGGGGCGCACTCACCACATCCTCAACATGTTAGAACCTCTCATGCACCTTCCTTAACTTGTTGCAGTTGTCACACCCTTATTACCAACAGGGATGTCTTACTCGCCTTTGTGTGAAATCAGGGTCAAGGAATTACCGTACGACCCACTGCTGGAACTCCTACATTAGATCGTCTGAGGTCTAATTGGGACTTCTTACTGGGGAGATCCCCTTACATGTTGGTGGGTCCAGCATCGTCAACAGGTAGAGACCAATTTGGTGATGGTTCCTAATGTCCAAAAATGAGGTGGAATCATTAGTTGAGAGTTGAGGTGGCTTGTCCCCTGGAATCCTCGCTTTGGTTTTGTTTGATTTGTTTAATGAAATCCCACATTCATGCTTGGAATATGGCACGAGGGTGACTAGCTGAAAGAGAGATTTGGTTCAACCCAATTTATGGTCAGGTGGTATGTGGAAGTCCCTAACTTGATTGGCATTTTCATATGTAAATAAGAGGTATCTTTTATTGTGATCTATGAGTGTATTTATTGATTATGATAATGATATTATGGTTGACTTGGCATGGTTTATATGCTAGTTATATGTTGTATATTGTTTATGGTTCTTGGCATGTTTGATGAATATGTGATTGGTTATTGAATGCATGGCCTAATAGATGTTATTTCAGCTAATATGAGAGGGCATTAGACCTCTTGATGATTCTCATATAAGTATGAGACCCCTATGTTCATATGTGTATTTATGACCTGTAGATTTCATGTGCATGATATGTTTGACGAAATGACTATCATGGTTAGGAATTGTTAGGTCAAATTCTTGTCTAAGAGTTGTATGGAAGGATTTGTCCTTGTGTCATTCATGGTTGTATAATGTTTCATTAAGTTCTGGGCAAAGGTTTGTATCCTAGCATGAAAAAGTGGCTTAAACTATGTGGTCGTAGCATAGAAATAGGTGAAAAAGACTACAGTCGCTCCCTTTTAGGCATCATGCATGCGAATGGAGGATATTAGTTGAAAGCATAAAATGTTGTGCCATCAACTAGGAGACAATGACACTTAAAAAAGAGGTTTACCTCAGGGTTTTGGCACCTAGAAGGGTGGTTTAGCCCTTGGGGGTCCTGTAGCACCTACTAGGGAAGTCATTAAGGTGTTTGGTTTGTCAATTGCACTTCATTAAAGTGATATAAGAGGTTGAATCATATCATCATAACTCTTCATCACATGTTTACCCTGGTAGGCTAGTAACTTGGGTAAAGGTGGGAGGAGGGTGATACAGAGTGGTATCAAAGCATGGTTCAACACTTGGATTGGATGGGCGAAATGTGTTTGTCATGCATGCATGAAGGTTGTATATGTGCTTGTTATGTATGCATGGTGGTGGTCATTGTTAAAATTGTGTTGTCATGTAAGAGTTGATTAGGTTGCTAGGATGCGTTTTTCATGAATTCTTGTCAGTTGTATATGCATTTGTTATGCATGTCAATGTTTATATGTGGTTATGCATGCATTGTCATGGTTATGGTTATGTATGTATGGTAGGTAAAAGATACATTATGATGGTCATTGTTGTGGTCTTGTGTCATCATGATTCTATTGGTATGTTATGATGATGATGTGCTGGCTGAGATGAAGCAAGAGATGCAGATCATCAAAGAGAGGTTGCAACACTAGGCCCCAGGGTAAGAGAAGATCGTCATACAAGTTTGTATGTTTGACATGTAGGTATGTAGTTAATGGTTTTTATAAGCATTAGGATTACTTATATGCTTGTCTTTCTATTTTTATTATGGTTACATGTATGATAAATGCTAGTTGATGAGTATAGTCATATGCACATATGTTAGATAATCATGAATGATCGTAACCTATTGTTGTATGAATTGTGGTCATATGATTGATGATTATGGTCATTGCAGCTGAGGTATTGATGTTATTATGTTTTGTGCTAATTTGGATTGACCTATGCAGATGATTATGGTTATGACATTCAAGTATGAGTTAATATATTGTGATGTTATGTCATACTGATTTAAACTGACTATGTATATGTGATTATTATGCATGAAAAACAATTGTTTATGATTTTATGATGTGAAAATGTCATCTAGTTACTATTATGGATATCATGATCTTATTTATGTTTGAGTTTATGTGTTGTGAAGTTATATCATGTTAATCTAGATAGATTGTGTAGACCAGATAGGCTCCCTTGAGATACGTTAAGGTTGTCTATCTGTTGCTTGAATGTTTGATTAATTGCATGATATGAGTATGTGTCTATGAGATGTCATGAAGGAATGATATTGTTTCAAGATGGTTGTACTAACACATTATGTGTTGAGACAACTAATATGCACTTGCGTGCAAGTGGGTGCTAGTTGTAGTATTATGACTTATGACTGTGAGTTGATTGTGACAAGATAACAATTGATTTTTCTATATAACTAACAACTGGGTGATGTAATAACATATAATAATACTCAATTGCAGTAAGGTAAAAGGTAAAAGAAAGGAATTGGGTGAGAATTCCTTTGGCTATGTTTGGAAATCACAGTTCCAAATGAATGAGTGCTTTGCATGGATAGAGGAAGTCTTCTTAACCTTGACTTTATTTGAGATTATGTGGATATGTGCTATATTCAGGAACATGTATTTGACAGGTATAATTGGATTCGTCAAAGGATTGGAGTACCGGGAGAGATGATATACATACGCATTCAGTTACAAAGAAATGTGCTTGACACAACAAGGTAAGGTAACTAGTATGTTGTTATATTTATTTAATCACTGACAACTATGTGTTTATGATAGTATGATGTAGGGATTGCATGGAAAAAGAGACTGCCATGAAATATTGAAAAAGCCTTGGGTTGAGATTTCCATTGGAAGCATTGGAAATCCATGTGGTTAAGTCATGGTGTTTGTTTCTAGTTTTGTTCTTTTGGTATTGTGATTTGGTTGTGCTTGATTTGCAGTTTGTTTGTGTCTAGTGCAAGGCCTTGCCACTTTGTTTGTGGTGTCGTTTTATTAATGTTTTTCATGGTTTTCTTATTGTTTTTCATTTTTCTTTTCTTTTTATGTTTTTAGGGTCTTGGGAATTAGTTGGGAAAGAGGAAAGTTAATGGAGCTCGAGGAGAGCTGAATGAAACCTGACACATAAGGTAAGACTCAGATGAATCTCAATGCATGGAACTAAAGGAAAGAGTATGACAACCAGTTGTGCTGGTTGGGTCCATTGGTGTAAAAGGATGGTGGTAGGACAATCATGATAAAGTTAATCAGGTAAGGTAAGGTAAATGGATTTGAGACCTCAGATGCCTTGGTTATGTTGGGAATGGTTTTTCTCAATGTTGTGCATGTTATGTGTTTTCACCTACTCTACATCTCCTCACAATCATGCTTGGAAACTCCATTTTTGCAAAGGCCATGCGACAAGGTTCACACTTGGGAAGGAGAACTTAAGAAAAAGCTTAAATATCAAATTGAAGGGAAATAAGTTACATATCAAAGGCAAGGGATGAACTCTCAAGGACCCATAGATCATCCTTCTTTGTTTGTTCCCCTTGCGACGTGTGGTGGAAAATGATAGGCACACGAAGCCGTTATCATACCTCGAGACCTTAGAGAAAACCTACTCATAAAAAGTGCACAACTTTTGGGTAGATCATCCTTCATCTCCATCTTGCCACTCTTCGGAGGTAGTTCAGGGCAGAAACCTGCGCGGATGATAAAAATCTCCACCCCTCTAGAGTTGAATAGTAAACTCCTGATCCAATGATGGAGATTCATTCTGGGGGGGCTGGCTAAAGAGATCCTCACCCCCCCCGTTGCTCGATCTTTGGAACCAGGTGGGGACCATGCCAACTATTGGAGTTTCATTTACTAATGTAGTAAATGGTAAAGTATGAAGTCGTAACGATAACCCCTATCCTCCCATGCTCAGATTTAAAAATGGCTTTCCCCGCTCGAATTTAAAAATTCTTTCATTGTTTCCTGGTGCTGCTACCACTTGCGACTTGCTCAGAACACTGTTAGCACACCCCCATTGCTCCGAAAGCTTGAACCAATGTCATTTTCATCATCCTATGTGGAGACCAGGTAATATTCTCAAATGTACTCTGCATTTTCCATAGGCTAAAAGTCTAAAAACCCAAGAAATGATAGCCTAGAGGTCTTCCAAATCCCCTAAGGCACTAAAAATTTGTGAACCTAAACCCTCATTGAACCTTGACCCCCTCATGGATATGGAAGCGTAAATTGTTGACCCATCCTGCTCCTTCAACCTGTAATCCTCTTAATCGACCTTTTTGACCAATACATTAGGGGAGAAGACCCTTTTTGAGTGGTGGATTCGAGCCTATACTACTAGATTTATCCCATCATGTACTACTTACTAAAGTTTGTCTCATGGATAGCAGTGACATATGTTGACAAGAATAACTATTTCATTTCTTCCCAAGGGGTTAAGATCTTATAAATCACCTCAACATTGATTCAGAAAGCAATGATGTACCCATCTTCCCCATAATTAATGCAGTTCACTGACACTACCTTGATGTACTATTACTCCACTCTCCCAACCATTGAGCATCAACCCTTCTTGAAATGATCCTAAACCTTGGGCTATACACCTTACGTGTTGCTAATAGTTTCTCCCTCTCGCTATTTGCAGAACCTATTCAACACATCCTATTTGTTATTACTCATCTGTTGGCAGAATAAGATGCCACTATAGACAATAAGGCCACCTTAGGCATCCTTAAGCAAATGGTGTAGCTTGGATGTGTGCTACACATCCTAGCTTACCAGGCTGAAGCCATCAGGTTATAAATGCATCACTTCTCCACTACCTCATATTTCAGATACTACTCCTTGTTGTTTTACATTTTTATATACTCTCATGTTGAAGAATTTGAGTGTCTGGGCCTAAACTTGGTATCTATGGACAAGAAGAGGAACTCAGTTTTTGATTGGGATGTCACTGTTAGAAAATATCTAGATTCTCAAATTTTTTCACAGTTTATCTCCACCAATATGGCCATCTCTTATAGGATCATTCATGGTGTTCCTCCTCCTAGAGTTCTCCCCCGACATAAATAACTCTTTCAGCTTAGTAGTACCACCAGAGTGATGTACTGGTATTTGTTTGAAGACAACACAAATATTAGGATATATGGGTGTGAGCTTCCCCCCTCCCACCTTCCTGTCTTCATGCCAATGAGGATATTTTCTTAGATTTCATTAGACAAAGTCTAACTACTGAACAAATCCACTTTGTCCCTGCAAAGAAGGTGAATTTTTTCAAATTAGGAATTTTTGTGGGACCTTTTGTTGTTAATTCCAAGAACGCCTTTAGAACTGTTGAGGCCTTTCTCAAGGAGATGAATTTTGAGATAGGAGAGGTTTGGCACTATGAACCTCATGGTATCATTGCTCAGAGGAGAGAAAAGATAAATGCTTTGACTTATTTGCATGAGTCTAAAATTGTGGTAGAATGGAAAGCTAACTCTGAATCATGGACTCTTGACATAGAGATGGAGATTGACACTCTGATGGACTCTTGACACAGAATTGGAGATTGATAGGAACAATGAGGTTGTAGCCCTCAAGAAAATGATATCTGAGTTGAAATAAAAGATTGACTCGCACATCTGCATGGTCATCATTCCTGTGGACCCCAAAAATCCTACCAAGTGGCTAACCAAGGCCCTTTTGGAACTCCATCTTTCATAGAGGGAGTTAAAAAAGGTACAAAGAGATCTAGAAACTGCCCATAAAAACTTGGCCCAGAAAGAGAAACAAGTAGAGTTAAACAATACTAATGTTGAGATCCATAGCAAGGACCTACAAAAATCCAAGTAACAGATCTCAGAGTTAAAGGGTATGTTAAAAGGAACCATGTCACTTTTGCAGGCTGAACAACTAGTATGGGATGATATTATTGAGGAGATTGAAAAGAACTGGGAGTTCATAAACTTGATGCATGAACAAAAAATAGCAGTAAAATATTTTGAATACTCCATCATGACAACTAAGGAGGATGGGATAAAGAACTCCCAAATTTCCCAAAATTTGATCAATTTTGTGAATGAGAGGCCACTTAGTGAGTTGAGGCCTATTGATGTGGTGGATAGGGTGGGGGAAATCATGGAAATTACTAATATGATTCAAAAGGAGGAAGCCAAAGTGAGAGCCAAAGAATGTCTGGGATATGTGGCAAGGAAGGTGGATGCTTTCAATCAAGAGTTTGAAGCACTGGTAAGGGTAGGCTTTCCCATCTAATGGGAATTGGGTGAATTAATCCCCTGGGATTAGTATAAAAAATGACTGTTGGAGGTCAAAATAAGAGTAGACTCCTCTCATGAGAAGACTATCGCTCTAAAGGGGTAAAAGGGAAACTAGTAGTCAATTATCTTAAGAAATACTTTCAGCTGCTTAGACTCATAAAAATGTTATTTAGGGAAAGACTGGAGTACTCAAACCTCACCAGTTTTAAGATCTCTCATCAGTTGTTCTTCTAGTCTCCTCTCTAAAACCTAGTGCTATGGCAGAGGTGTTATAAGTTCTTGATCCACCTACACCCCATATCATCGACCCCTCAATGCAGTCGCCACTGCCTTCCCAACAACATTGAAGATATTGTAGATTGTGTCAATCGTGACACTTTTACTTTTACTTTCATGTAACTATTTTATTTACTTAGTTAGTTATATTTTATGTTATAGATAACTATGCTTTGAGGCACTTCATTTTGATATAATGTCTCTCTGAATCCAAATCAAGAAGGAATATTTTTGTAATGGGTTTTCCTCTTGGAGCCCTATAAGGACTATGAGAAGAGACTCTAAAAGCGTTCAGAACTTTGTGATATTTTTTTCTTTCCAATAGAGAAGCTTTGTGTATGATGGATCTATTATTGCTCTGTTGAAAATTAATACACGCTTTTGATGATTTTTGCTCACCTGGGTTTATAGTATGTGATGGGTATGTATCTTCATATGTGTTTCATTTTCTTCTTTGATTGTATTGTAAGTATCGTTGGATGTTTTTATCATGAATGTATGGATTCGTTGTAGTCAAATATTGATTTATAACACCTGTATAGACATGAAAATCAAATCTTTAAAGAGAATACTACATATCTTTTCACTCCATTTTTAATCTTTGCTTTCACCACTTCATTCCGATTTTTACTATATAGGATCCTTATGGAAAAGCCATGTGTATTGAATTTATTCCTAAGTTTGTTTCCTCTATTCCATATACTACGATGATTAATTAAGCTATAAAACCCATGTGATGAAGGCCACTATATAGATGTGTTAATGTTTTCACGAATTTATTTTGTGTTTGATGGTTACATATGAGGGATATGAATCATTGTTTTTCCATGAAATTTAGATGTTGAGTGTGTGTGATAGCTCTTGAAAATATGAAAGAAATAATTTAGGATGTCCTAGGCACTGATCCTCCTTCCAACCCGGGGGTTGTCTCTAAGAGGCTAATTCCAACCACAACATCTTTTAGCGTCGTTGCCAGGGATGAATTTGAAAAATATTTTTCCTTGGATAATGAATATTATGGAATTTTCTTGATTGGTGAGAAAGGGTAGCGCAGGGTTGGATTTCACTAACCTTGGCGACTCCATGTAATTTGTTTTTTGACCAAATCTATTGTGGATCCCTCATATAACTAGGATGGCTTTCATAAGGCCTCATACCTGCTCTGATAAAAGCCAGTAGAAGACCCCTCCGGCGTTTGACCCTGAAAGAATCATATCAAGGAGGGAATGGAAAGAGAAAACATCAATCACTCAAAGTACTGGGATCCATGTCCCATATATAGCATCAACCATCCTGAAAAAGGCCATAATAAACCGTTTTGAATCCACTTCCAAAACCCTCAAATACAGAGAAGACCATTGGCCACTGTTTGGCCCATTTTTTTTCAGGAGGACAGAATGAAAGGGCCCCTCATAGCCCTCCTTCATTTGACTCCCTTTTGTTTTCCATAGATTGAATAAGTTAAATAAATACTTGAAGATAGCCCAACATCAAGTGTTAACAACCTTCTAGTTTGGCCTCAAACAATTACAACTCAACCAGGCCTTTAGCAAAGACCAATGATAAGTCTTTTACTACCCCCCAATTGAAAAATATGTTTTCCCTGGTTTTCTTCTTAATAGACATGCTCCTCTTGATATTCTACAACCTATGAAAGCCATGCCTTAGGATTACCACAAAAACCTGCCAAGATTTACTGGGGATGATGAGATCTCTGATAAAAATATATAGACACTTTTTGACCCTTTGCAGAGAATTAGAATGTGGAGAACTTAGATGTGATTTTGAGATTTTTTTTCCAATCTTTGGATGGAGAGGCTAGTAAGTGATTTAAGTCCTTACCCAATGCCTCAATTACTACATGGGAGGAAATGGAAAATGTGTTCATGCAAAAATGGGGTGAGAGAAGAGATTATGGATACATCCTCACATAATTTAATGTTATGAAGAAGAAACATATTGAGGATGTTTTAGAATTCATCAAGAGATTTAACAAAGTTTATAACAACTTGCCTACAAAAGTTGAACCACCACAAGTTGCTACCAAGGTAGTTTTTGTTGGGGCTTTTGAGTTTGAATTTGGTTTTACTCTCAGGGAGAGAAAATCTCGCACCCTTGATAAAACTCAGATTGATGCCCTTGAGGTAGAAGATAACGTCACCTTCAATTGAAAGTCAAGAGGAAAGGCTGATTATATTGACAGGAGGAGATTGAAAGAGGAGGCTAGCTCTTTAGGAAGGACACTGAAGAACTTAAACTGGAAGAGTTGAACAAGTTGATCAAGAGCTTGTCTAATAAGCTTGTAAAATTGGAACTAGAAAATAAAACTTCTACCGAACAAACCATTCCAACCCCAAATAGAAATCACAATCCTGAATATAGGAGACCTCCACTACAACTCTTGCAGTGTAAAGGAAGGAACAAAAAGATCACCACTTCTCAGGATAACCACTTCTTAGGATAACCACTTCTCTTCTCTCTCAGAAGAGGAGTACGAAGTTGAAGCACTTGAGGAAGAAGACGGGGAATTGAATGACCCTCTGTATAATGAAGAGATTGATGACTATTGCAGACAATTTGTAGACTTCATGCAAGCTCAGCTTCACAAGAAATATAACCTTAGGTCTTATAGGAAGAGATCTAGAGGACAAGACCAAGGGGAAGAGCTTTCTACCTCTAACCATGCCAAGCTACTAGAAAAAGAAAATAAGTCCCTAGATCAACCTCCCCCTAACAAGAAAGAGTTATCTACATCTCTCCCTCATAAGCTTGAAGTGTCTAAATTAGAACAAACCCTTCCATCATCCCAACTAGATTAAAATAAAGTGAAGGAGCCTATTGACATTTCCCATGATAATAAGAGTCCTTCTATGTTTGACCTGTAAAAGGAATTAGAAAAGGTTAAAATCATTGTCCCCTTGTCTGAGCTATTGATACAACCAAACTACAAAGCACAAGTGTCTAAGTTTATTGACGTATCTACCACAAATCTCATACCATACAACCTAAATCTGCAAGAAGAAAGATCCATGGTAGCCTTTGGACCCGATGTTGAAGAGAAAGATTCTTTTGCAACCCCTTTTTATATGAATTTGGTAATTCATGAGTTGTTGCTGCATAATTGCATGCTCGATTTAGAGGCCTCCCATAATTTGATTCCACTGTCATTAATGGAACATTTGGGGCTGCAAATAATGTAGCTATATAAGGACCTTTACTTGTTTCTCCAAAAGGGTGAAATTCTTAGGATTGATTAAAGACTTGGTGGTGAATTTGGCACAAATCCCTACTAAGAGTGTTGTGATGGATATCGTAGTTGTAGAAATTACTGCAAGGCTTGGGATGCTCTTATCTAGATCATGGGGGTCTAAAATTGGAGGATCCATTAAATTGGATTTGACTTATGCCACCATTGCCATTTTTGGTGGACAAGAGTATAGGATGTACAGAGAATCAAGGTTTATGAAGACTGTTACAAAAGATGAATGTTCTAAAGGTGCACCACTGTATGGGAAAGAGACAGACTTGTCCTGCCTGTTATTAGAGGAGAACGATTTGATTTTGAACATAAATATGTCAAATTCTTTGTATAGGAAGATCAAGCAACCCTCTAATGTGATAATATTTGGAAATTATATTTTATGGAGCTTTCTCTAGGGAAGGAAATGGGGTAGGGGTATTGCTAATGTCTCCTGAAGGCAACCTGATTCCTCTTTATTTAAAAATAGAATATGAAGCCACAAATAATGTTGATGAATATGAAGCCACAAATAATGTTGCTGAATATGAAGCTCTACTGTTGGGACTATAGGTAGCCAGGAATTTAAACATTGGGCACCTAAGTGTATTTGGAGATTTAGAATTAGTGGTCAGGTATATCAAAAATAAATTCCAGGCCAAACATCCACTAAGGAGAACTTATCGAAATGAGGTATGGGATCTAATTGACAAATTTTACTTTTCTTTTAATATTCAACTTATGCCCCAAGAAGTAAATAGGATGACTGACTCTTTGGCTGTGGCTGCAAGTAACTTTAAGCCTCCCCAAAAGCCACTACTGAGGTATGAAGTTGAAGTCTGGTACAGACCTTCAGTACTAAACAACATAAAAAATTGGCAAGTGTTTGAGGATTAAGAACAAATCAAACTCTTCATGGAAGTGGTAGGAGAATTTTCCAATTCCGTAATCGACCAAGAAGATGAGGAGGTGATAGAGGAACAACTAAAGAAGTTGGAGGAAATCATTGGTGGGAAAAAAGTCATACAGTTGAAAGGAAACACCATCCCTAGGGGGTTGGTTTCACTGGAGAGACTTTTCAACTCAAATGATGTAGCAGTCAAGTCAGCCAAGCAATAATTTGATGAACAAGTAGAAGACCACAAAATTGGCACAGACCAAGGCCCAAGGGTAATGAAGCTGGAAAAGGGAATCCCTGGTGAGTATACGAAGAAATACATTGACTTGTTTAAGAATTACATTGATGTATTTTCTTGGTCTTATGGGGACCTGAAAAATTTTGATACCACCATCATCCAGCATAAGATACCTTTAAAAGGAGGCGTGAAGCCTTACAAAAAAAAGCTTAGGCATATCAATCCTTTGATTCTTCCTTCTAGTGAAAAACAGGTGAAGAAGTTATTACAGGATAAAATCATTGTACCTATGAGGCACTGAGATTGGGTAGCTAAGTTGGTCCCAGTCAGAAAGAAGAACGAATAAATAAGGTTGTGTATTGGTTTGAGGAACCTCAACAAGGATTCCTTGAAAGAAAACTACCCCTTACCTAAGATGGACCACATTTTACAGAAGGTGGTCAGGTTAACAATAATGTCTATGATGGTGGTCAGGTTAACCAAGTTGTTGTACACCCAGATGATTAGAAGAAAATGACCATTACCACGCCCTAGGGAACATTCATGCATGCAAGAATGCCCTTTGGGTTAATTAATGATGGAGCCACTTTTTAGAGAGCCATGGACATTACTTTTGTGGGAGAACATGATAATTGTGTGGTTATATATTTAGAAGATATTAGCATTTTCTCAAAGATAGATGAAGAATACCTTGAGCACCTAAGGCTTACCTTTGAGAAATGCAAGAAGTAAGGGTTTTCGTTGAACCCAAAAAAGTCTCAATTTTCTCTAAGTGAAGGAAAGCTGCTTGAACATATCGTGGCCACGGAGGGAGTAAATATTGACCCTAAAAGAGTGTAGGCCATTAATAACATCTCATTACCTTGAAATAGGAAAGAGATCTAAGTTTTCTTGGGTAGGATAAATTTCCTGAGAAGGTTTGTGCCAAACTATGCTGAGATAGTTAAGGAGATCACTGAGATGTTGAAGAAGAACAAGGAGGTAAAATGGACCACAAAATCCCGAGAATCATTCCTCAGGATTGAAAAGGCCTTAGTTGAAGCATATGTGTTAAATAGTCTAGATGATCTAACACCCCCTTTTATGTTTTCTTTTTCCTCCCCCGACACAGTGGCAATTGTTCTATTGTAGAGGAACAATGAAGGACATGAAAAACTCGTGTAATTTTTTATCCAAGTGCTAAGAGATGTTGAGCTTAAATATGACATATTGGAAAAAAAAACTTATGCACTTGTCAAATACTTGAAATCATTTTGAGTGTATGTATTGTAGTAAGGGGTAATAGCCTACGTTCCTACGACCTTAGTGAAATATATTATTGTGCAGGGAGACAGTGAAGGCAAGAGGGGCAGATGGATTTCCAAGATTCAGAAATATGACCTAGAAATCAAACCCATAAAGATGATAAAGGGACAAGGGTTGGCCAAGATGATGTCTGAATCTAATTGCAGAGGTTTGAGAATTAATCTATTATTAGAAGGGGAAAAGAAAGACACAAGTGAAGAGGAGAAATGAGGGGTCAAGAACCCAACTCAGGAAATTCATATGAAGTTTACCCTATCTCACTAGTACAAACATATAGTTCACTAATTTCTTGTCCTAAGATGCCTAGTGAATTTTGACAAAGGTAAATACCATACCCTGAGACTGTAGGCCCAAATAGTTTTCATTTCAAGTGGACAGTTGTATTGTTAGGATCTTGTGGGAGTTTTTCTTCTATGATTGGTTGAAGAGGAAGTGAACAAAATAATATATGAATTTCATGGTTGCATCTGTGGAGGGTAGTGTAGTTGGAAAACTACCTCTTATAATATCCACAAGGAAGGTTTTTGTTGGCCCAAGATGTTTAGTGAAGTCTATTCTTATGTCAAGGCCTGTGATAAGTGCCAAAGATTCACTAGAAAAAATAAATTGGCCCCTTTCCCTTTGATCCCTGTCTTTGTGGAGGAGCCTTTAGACAGTGGGGGTTGGACTTTACTGGAGAGGTACACCAACCATGTAATGTTCAACACAAATGAATTCTCACTACAACCGAATATTTTACTAAGTGGGTGGAGGATATCCTCGCTAGGAATGTAACTGATGTAGTTTTCATAAAATTTATGGAAGAAAACATTCTTGCCAAATTTGGTTGTCCAAGGAAGATAGTCATAGATAATGCCCAAGTGTTAAAATCTACCAATTTTTTGATCTTCTGTTAGAAATAACATCCTTATAGGCCAATCTACTATCTATTATCCACAAGGGAATGGTCTGTTTGAATCCTCCAACCACGACTCTTGTGAGAATCTTGAAAAAGATCATATCAGAGGATCATAAAAATTGGAACTCACAACTGAATTTTGCCTTGTGGGAAAACAGAGTCACAACTAAGAGGTCGACTGGTAAGTCCCCAATTAAATCAGTGTATGGGAAATATGTTATTTTCCCCATACAATTAGCAATGTCAGTGGCTAAATTAATGCAAGAGGTTGATGAAGAGCCCAATTCCCTAACTAGGAGAATAAATCAGCTTGTGAAACTTCAAGAAACTAGGGGAGAAGTGACTCAAAACTTGATCAAATACCAAGAAAAGATGAAAGGTCTTTTTGACATAAGATCTAAGGATAGATTCCTACAGCCTAGAGACCTAATTCTTAGGTTGGATGGGAGAAGAGAAGACAAAGGGAAGCATGGAACATTTGATCCCTTATGGTTTGGACCCTTCAAGATTGCAAAGGCGAAGGGAAACAACAATTTATTTCTAGACAACTTGGAAGGTGAAACATCTGAGCTGCCTGTGAATGGGAAGTTCCTCAAGAATTAATTCCAGCACTAAGAGGTTCATCTTTCACCCATTGTGCATACCACTGAGCTAGTATAAAATATCAGTAGTGCTTCCAGTTCTTCATGTATTTCCTTCTTTTTTTTTTTTAAAAACTTGAATGAAGTGACTCCATACCCAATGGAGAGAAGACACTAATATGCAAGTTCTCAATGTATTACTGGGAATTCCTTGTCCCCAATTGGAGCCGATGTTGTCACCTACTCTACATCTCCTCGCAGTCATGCTTGGAAACCCCATTTTCACAAAGGCCAGGCGCTAGGGTTCATACTTTGGAAGGAGAACCTAAAAAGAAGCTTAAATATCAAATTGAAGGGAAATATGTTGCATATCAAAGGCAAGGGACGAGATCTCAATGATATGGAGATCATCCTTCTCTGTCTATTCCCCTTACGATTTGTGGCAGAAAATGATAGGCGTACTAAGTTGTTGGATGTCCAAACCTTGGGGAAAACCAACCTGTAAAAAGTGTGCAACTATCGGGAAAATCACCATCCATCTCCACCTTGTCACTCTCTGGAAGAATTCCATGGGGGAAAATTGCATGGACGATAAATATCTCCACCCCTCAGGAGTTGAATAGTCAACTCCTTATCCAATGGCGGAGATTTGTTACGGGGGGCTAAAGGGATCCCCATCTCACTCTTGCTCGACCTCCGAAATTATGTGGGGACCACGCCAGCTGTCGGGGTTTCTTTCGCCAGTGCAGTAAATGGTAAATTATGAAGTTGTAATGGTAAACCCATCCTCCCCTTCATTCCTATACGCTACCTCATCCCTCATCGCAAAATCTCATCGCAACACGTGTATGACATCACTCGACCGTTGGCCCCCACTGCTTATAAAAATGACTTCCCCCACTCAAATTTAAAAATTATTTCACTGTTTGCTAGTGCTCCTCCCACCTACGACCTACTCTGAATGCCATTAACACACCCCCATTACCTAGGTATCCCATCCTATTGCCATTTTCATCCTCCTCTGCGGCGACTAAGTAATCTGCTCAACTGTACTCCATATTTTTTGTAGGGTAAAAGTCTAAAAAACTGAGAAATGGCAGCCTCAACATCTTCCAAACCCCCTAAGGCTCCAGAAACCTACGAATGTAAACCCTTGTCAAGCCTTGACCCCCTCATGGATATGGAAGTGAAAATTGCTGACTCAGCCTGCTACTACAACCTGGAAAGCCTCCGAGCTGACCTTTTTGACCAATATGTTAGGGGAGAAGACCCTTTCTGAGTGGTGGATTAAATCCTGTTCTACAAGATTAACCTACAATGCACTACATCCTAGAGTTTTTCTCTTAGATGATAGTGGCATATGTCGACAAGAATAACTATTTCATTTCTTCCCAAGGGGTTAAGTTCCTAGAAATCACCCCAACGCTGATTCAGATAGCCTTGATGTACCCTTCTCCCCTATAATTAATGCATCTCACTGACACTACCTTGATTTAGTATTACTCCACCCTCCCAACCACTGAGAAGTAACCCTTCTTGAAAATTATCTTAGCCCCTGGGCTAGATACCTTACATGTTGTTGATAGTTTCTCCCTCTCCCTCTTTGCAAACCTAGTTCAACCTATCCTATCTGTTATTTGTCATTTGCTAGGAGAAGAATATGCTAATATAGCCAATAAGGCCACCTTAGGCTTCATCAAGAAAATGTTGTAGCATGGCTATGTGCTACACATCCCATCTTACCTGGCTGAAGTCATCAGGTTCCAGATGCATCACATCTCCATTAGCTCATATTTTAGATACTACTCCTTGCTATTTTACATTTTTCTATACTCTCATGTTGAATAATTTGAGCGTCTAGGCCTAAATTATCTATGGAAAAGAAGAGGAACTCAGCTTTTGATTGGGATGTGGCTCTGAGAAAAATATTAGATTCTCACAAATTTTCACAGTTTATCTCCACCTATATGGACATTGCCTATAGGATCATTCATGGTGTGTCTCCTCCCATAGTTCTCCCCCAACAGAAATAACTCCTTCAACTTAGTAAGACCACCAGGGTGGGGGATTGGCATTTGTTTTAAGATGACACCGAGATTAGGATCTATGGGTGTGAGCTTTCCCCCTACCACCTTCCTGTCTTCATTCCCACGAGGATAATTTCTTGAGAGATCATTAGACAAAGTCTAGCTATTGACCAGCTCAACTTTGTCCCTTCATAGAAGGGGAATTTTTTCAAATTAGGAATGCCTATGGGACCTTTTGTTATTAATGCCAAGCAGAACTTTGGAGTTGTTGAGGCCTTGCTCAAGGAGATGAATTTTGACATAGGAGAGGTCTCGCACTATGACCCTCATGGTGTCATTTATTAGAGGAGAAAAAGATAAAGGCTTCAACTTGTTTGCATGAGTCTAAACTTGAGGTAGAATGGAAAACTAACTCTGAATCATGGCCTCTTGACATAGAGATACATATTGACAATCTGTCAGATAAAGGAAAAGCACAAAAGAAGCCTGTGGGCCAGATTATAGATACTGAGATGGTAGGGGCTTCTTCATCCAAAAAGACTAAGACTTAGGAGGCAAAAGAAGAAGAGTTGGAAATAAGCCTAGTGGAGAAAGGTCCAGATCAGCCAGGTTTTTATATCTCATTGGAAGTTTTGTCTCTGTCTACTGCCTCGTCTTCTTCATAGGTAGTTATTTTAGGTGCAACTTCTAGCACATCAGTCCTAAGATCAAGTTGGTCTGCATTCAAGGTAATTGAAGAAATCAGTGAAAAAGTAGAGAGGATATGTAGCAATAGGTAGAATCTCATTCAATCCCCTATCACAGTAGGTTGCTGGCAGCAATGGATTTGGAGAGGAATCAAACGAGGTTTTCCTTGTACATTCCTTGAGCCCAATCCTTTCCCTTAGGATCCAAATTCAAAGATATGGATGTGTCTTTGGATATGTAAAGTATTCCCCTCCCAAAAAAAATCAACTTCCACAAGTAGGCTAGGGAAATTCTATACAACGAGCTGAATAAAAATGGCTTAAATACTAGCAAGGCAGAAAAAATACTAGAGAAAGTTTCACTCATGTTGAAGCAAGAGAAATCCAATGCTCGTGCTCTCCACATACAGAATGAAAACTTCAAGTAGCTGGTGGTGAATCTTGAGGTGAATCCTAAAGACATGTTAGCTATAGAGACTCTGCTCAAGGGTTCCCAAACAAAGATTCAAGAGCTAAGGCACAAGTTCAAGATGCTAGGCAGTGAACATGTTCATACCAAGGAGCTAGCGCAGGTAAAGGTAGAAAAAGAGATCTTGGCCAATGAGATAATTGATAGGAACACTGAGGTTGGAGCCCTTAAGAAAATGATAGGTGAGGTGCAACAGGAGATTGACTCGTAGATCTGCATGGTCATTGTCCCTGTGGACCCCAAAAGTCCTACTAAGAATCTAACCAAGACCCTTACTGAACTCCATATTTTAGAGGGGGAGTTAAAAAAGGTACAAAGAGATCTAAAAACTGCCCAGAAAAACTTGACCCAAAAGGAGAAACAAGTAGAGATCAACAAGACTAATGCTGAGATCCTCGACAAGGACCTACAAGAATCCAATCAACAGATCTTAGAGTTGAAGGGTAAGTTAAAAGGGAACATGTCACCGTTGCAGGCCAAACAAATAGTATAGAATGAGATTATTGATGAGATGGAAAGAACTGGGAGTTCATAAACATGATGCATGAACAAAAAACAACAGTAAAAGATTTTGAATACTCCATCATGACAAGTAAGGAGGATGGGATAAAGAAATCCCAGATTTCACAAAAGTTCATCAAGTTTGTGAATGAGAGGCCACTCAGTGAGTTGAGGCCTATTGATGTGGTGGACAGGGTGGGGTCCATCACGGAAATTACTAAGATAATTTGAAAGGAGGAAGCCAGCGTGAGAGCTAAAAAATTCCTGGGAGTTGTGGCAAGGAAGGTGGATGCTTTCAATCAAGAGTTTGAAGCACTGATAAGGGCAGGGTTTCCTAGCTGTTGGGAATTGTACCAATTAATCCCTTGGTATTAGTACAATCAATGATTGGTGGAGGCCAAAAGTAGAGTAGATGCCTCTCACGAGAAGTCTTCCACTCTAAAGGGGCACACAATAGTCAACTATCTTAAGAAATAATTCCAACTACTTGGACTGATAAAAGTGTTATTTAGGGCAAGATTGGACTACTCACACCTCACTAGTTTGAATATCTAGCATTAGTTGTTCTTCTAGTCTCCTCTCTCAAGCTAGTACTATGGTAAGGGTGTCAACAGTTCATCTATCCAACTACACTCTAGATCATTGACCCCTTGATGTAACCACCACATCCTTCCTAGCAGCATTGAAGATATTGCAGATTGTGTCAATCATGACACTTTTAATTTTACTTTCATGTAACTATTTTATTTACTTAGTTAGTTATATCTTATGTTATATACAATTGTGCTACGAGGAAAACTTAATTTTGATATGATGTCTCTTTGAAGCCAAATCAAGAAGGAATATTTTTGCAATGAGTTTCCTCTTGGAGCCCTATAAAGACTATGAGAAGAGACTCTAAAAGCATTCAGAACTTTGTGATATTTTTCTTTCCAATAGAGAATCTTTATGCATTATGGATGTATTATTTCTCTATTGAAAAATAATACAAACTTTTTGTGATTCCGACTCACCTTGGCTTATAGTATGTGTTATGGCTATGTAACTTCATATGTGTTTCATTTTCTTCTCAGATTGTATCGTAAGTATTGTTGGATTTTTTTTCTCATGAATGTATGGATTCATTGAAGTCAAATATTGATGTATAACCCTTGTATAGAAATGAAAATTAAATCCTTAAAGAGCATACTATGTATCTTTGCACTCCATTTTTAATCTCTACTTTTGCCACTTAATTTCGATTTTTACTATACAGGATTCTTATGGACAATCCTTATGTATTGAATTTCTTCCTAAGTTTGTTTCCTCTCTTCCATATACTATGATGATTAATTAAGTTGCAAAACCATGTGATGAAGGACTGCATATATATCTATTAATGTTTTCATGAATTAATTTTGTGTTTGATGGTTACATACTTCTTCTAGAGGAGAGTTCTAAATCTTTATTTTTCCATGAAATTTAAATGTTGAGTGTGTGTGACATCTCTTGTAAATATGCAAGCACTCATTTAGGATGTCCTAGGTATTGACCCTCTTTCCAACCCTAGGGCTATCTCTAGGAGATTGATTCCAGCGAAAACATTATGCATGGATAAAGGGAGTTATTTTAATCTTAATCTTATGATATTTGGTGATTTTGTTGTGAGTATGATTATGTTGATTTTTATATATGAATATATGAATAGTGTATGTATTTCGTTGACTAACAGGGTCATTAGGATTGTTTTATGCTAGTGTTCACATGTATATATGTGTGTATACAGTTATATGACAGGGTCATCAGGGATCGTGATTTTTTTATGTTAATATTTGATGGCGCAAACCATTATTAGGCCATGCACTTAAAAATATACAAACAAAAAAAATTTCACACAACTAATGCAATCCAAAAATACAATCAATTCATTTAAGAAAAAAATATTTACAAGAGAATTATTGGCCTAATAATTGGCTTCTAATTCCTCTCTCTCATTCACACACACCCCTTCACATGACTCACTGATTTATACAAATGGATATAAACCCAAAGTTGGTTCTAGATCCAAAAAACTCCTACAATCTCTCTCTAGATCCTCCCATGATCCATAAAACTCTCACCTAATCCCCGGTCTCTAGATGAGATCTAACTAACCTTCAAATTTCTCTAGTCTTCCAAAATATTATCGAACTCTCTCTTATTTACAATAATTCTCATTCTCTCCTAAAACTATAGGAAAGCACATTAAATAATTAAATCCTAACTTAGGGAACCAAATCCCTTGGTAAACATGAAACCCTAGGTTAGTTTCTCATGCATTAGACTTCCTAGGTAAATTAAATTCATGGTCTCCCAACCATATGTCTTCATCAACTGATTAAACTCCTCATGGATCCCAAAATTTAATTGTCGCTGATCAACTCTTATATTATATTGTTGTCATTTTTGTTGTTGTCCTTTTCCGTCTTCCAGGTTTCCAAACTTTATTTTGTAGTCCTCCTCCTTCTTTGTTGTTGTATACTCAAGCAGTCAAATATATCATGTGTTTTCCGTCTGTCTCATCACACAATGTTTCGATTTCTATACTTTTTCCATTAGTTTCCTTAATTCTTCAATCTCATCATCCAATTTAGTTTCTTATTGAATTTTACAAATACTAGTTTGGAAAATCAATTCATCATATTTAACATTAAATTACAAATTAAATTTTATTCAGGTTCCACATTTTCACTGCTTGAACATTTCTCTTCCTCATCTGCAACTTGATTACATTAAGGTTCCATCAACATCTTCTCTAGCAATTGTAATCCTTCTTCACATTTCATTAGCATTTTATAGTCACTTTTAGAAATCATTTCAATAGATTGGTCTTAATCCTTGCATGCAACAGAATTAGTGACATGTCCATCATCTACAACACATCCTGCATCCACACACCAATTGTCAGATTTAAAACCTTTAATCTTCATCTTCTCCGTCCCTTGCATAAGCTGCAAACTATTGTAATATCCATTCAAATTGTCTTTACACTAAATTGACCAGACTATAGGTGTCAAGTTCAACTGAGAATACACCTGATACAATTCAAATTAACTTACAAAACATGATTATTTGTACGTTACAATACAATTCAATTTTGATTTGAAAGGACTCTCTTAAAAATTTTACTATTTACTATTTCAATATTAAGAAAGATCTATCTTGTATATTTATGCACTCTTCATACCAAACATTCCCACACCATTTAAATATGATAACTACCCAAGCTTTCAAACAAAATTCACCCTTATTACTATATTATTACATATCACTTATCACAAAAAAATATTACCAAATATACCTTATCCCTCTATTATCTCTACATTAAAAAAAACTTTCCAAAACTTTTCTTCACATTCCAAAATCTTCCGATTCATAATGATGTTCAAACTAATAATAAAAAAATATTAAAGGGAACTTTTCACCATGTCTCCCACTAAAATTACTCTGTGTCCCATTATGTGTCCCATTAGAAGGTGCATTCCACATTGCCTTTTCATCTAATTGGAAGTATAACATTTTAAGTAATTTGTATTGTGAAAGTAAAATGAAGAAATAAACCAATATATATACTTTAGAGTATGCCTATCTTACCCACTCATGATTTGAATCCACATGAGACCACATAACTCCATTTTAATTTTGTTGCCTTCAAAAATTATCTTCGGATCTAGCTTCCTTTGCGCATTCCTGCATGGTGGCTTGCGTTGTTTCAAGTCCAACTTTCTTGCAAGTTCCAAGTGACAATCGTAATGATAGTGGTCTAATGATCCAGTAGCTTACACTTCTTTGTCTCTTTAATGCTACAGAACTTAGTAATTTTCTACAACCCATTAAGAATACAACCACGATAATAACAAGATGCTCAAATTCCACGTTTCAACGGGTATTTTTAACATGAACATTAATGAGTTTTATTTTTTGTCCACTCCAAAAATCAAATCAATTCATTAAAGAATAAAATATTTACAATAAAGCTATTAGTTTAATAATTGGTCTTTTATTCCTCTCCCATTCAGACACACCCCTTCACATGACTCACTGATTTATACAAATGGATCTAAACCCAAAGTTGGCTCTAGATCCTAAATAAACTCCTACAATTTCTCTCCAGATTCTCCCATGATCCATAAAACTCTCAACTAATCCCTTATCTCTAGATGAGATCTAACTAACCCTAAAATTTCTCTAGTCTTCCCAAATATTATCGAACTCTCTCCTATTTACAATAATTCTCATTCTCTCCCAAAACTATAGGAAAACACATTAGATAATTAAATCCTAACTTAGGGAACCAACTCCCTTTGTAAACATGTAACCTTAGGTTATATA
>APFE030153434.1:29699-42215 GCA_000404065.3 Pinus taeda
TGGCGTTGTTTGACACAGTCATGAGGAATCTCTCCTAAAACTATAGGAAAACACATGAAATAATTAAATCCTAACTTAGGGAACCAACTCTCTTCGTAAACATGAAACCCCAGGTTAGATGCTCATGCATCAATGTTTATATGTGTGTGTGTGTGTGTGTGTGTTGCGTTGTCTAACATGGTCATCAAGAATCATTCTTGTGGAGGAATGTTTTCTTATGCAAGTGAATGGCATGAATAGGTTCATGGTTTATGAGGAATCAAGTGAGAAGAGTAACCTTGATAGGTCTACAAGGTTAGTGTCATGTGGATATGAATTGATATTATATGCTTGTACTATGCCTATGTTTATGTTATGGACATGTAATGCTGTGGGATACATTAGAGCAATAGAAGTGGTGTGATCGACGATGTGCTGCAATGTGCATGAACAAAGACACTAATAACAAGGTTACTTGGTAGAGTCAGTGTGTAGTTTATGGATGTGCAGTACTACTATTGCATATATTGTACATGTTGTACCTGTGATGTTGTGTACACGTAGTGTTGTGTACATATGGTGATATGCACATCTTGTATATGCGGTGTTGTGTACATGTTGTTTATGCAGTGCCATGTACATATGGTGTTGTGCGCATATTGGATATGTAGTGATGTGTACATATGGTGTTGCACGCATGTTGGATATGTGGTGCTATGTACATATGGTGCTTTGTATATGTTGCATATGCAGTGATGTATACATATGGCATGGTGTGCATGTTATACATATGGTACTATGAACATGTGGTGTTGTGTGTATGATTGTACATGTGGTGCTTGTTGGGCAGCGGATCCCCCGCATAACGGTTTTGGGGCTTAAAGCCCACAAATTTGGGTATTGGTGTTGTAAAGGCTGCGTGAAGTATGTAAAGCGAGAATTGTAATGAGTCAAGTCAAAGGGTAGTCCGCCCTAAAATATGGTAATTTAATCTAGAAAGTGTTGGCCTACCCATGGTCTGCGAACCATGGGAATGTATAAATAGAGCAAGGGTTTAGGTGTAGAACGCAGTGAAGAAAGATTAGATCCAAAGTGTTATGGGTTGTTCACAACGATATTCACTCTGAGTCTATAAATCCGAGTCGTGGGTTGTAGTAGTAGAAGAGGATCTACAACTGTGTGCGCAGAGGCTTAGTAGAGTCTGCAACTGTGTGCGTAGGGTAGGAAGTGGATTGTAACTAGAAAACGAATTAATAAAGATAAGTTGGTTTTGGAATATCGCATATCTGTTGCTCTATTTCTATTTATACATCTATTTACATTTTTATGATAGTGCACATGTTTGTTTATGTTAAATGGTAAATGAAAGTATTGTGCCTACTTAAATTAATCCAAGATCTATAATAATACTAAGCACAATAAAGAGCATTCACGCTCATTCTCCAAGCCGTGCGAAGATGGTTGCTCTGAACAGGTGGCTGCACAAAAGTAGCATAGTGCGATGGATCGATTCTCAAACCTTCTAGACCTCATCAAGACATCCCTAGGGTGCGAAAACCTGCTTCCAGCACCCTCCCATCCTACCCCGGCTGAGACCTCAGTCTGCGCTCCGCAGATTGTTTCCGAAAGGGCTGGTAGTTTCGGGATTTGTTTGGCTAAACATTTCTGAACCTGGGTCAGGCCCCTATAAGCCACAAATGGTTCTGTTGTCGGGACCAGGATATGCCTAAGGGATGTCTGATGTCAGAGCACTGGAACCCTACAAAGAAGGAAATTGAAGATTAGTTGGACCAGAAGCTTCACGAGTTCATAGTACAGGAAAACAAAACCTCGTAGATATCTGAGAAGAGGTGGTTGGATCACTTCATATATACAGAAATCCATAAAATCTTCTTCACATCCTTCTCTTCAAAACTGTATGATTGGATCGCGAGGCTAGCAGATAGCCAGGGAAGGTGCAAACTTGATCAACTGATAGTGTGGACTCCATAGTTCGTGCGTAGGCTAGAAGCATTTGAAGATAAGGTCGCACGGGCTGCAGACCATTGGCTGGATTGGATAATAGGAGGGTTTATCACTAAATTTACGATAGACACTACTGTAAGCTACAAGAAATCAGAAAGACATTTTCTCAAGGGATTGCGAGGTAAGTACATCAAATCCTTGAATACCTGGATTAAGATGCTGTTGTGTGAAAAACGGGTGATGAGAATACATTAATGAGTGGAACGATGCAGAGCGGAAAGGTCTACAAGGGTATCGAAGGGTTAGGAAATAGTCCTTTAATTTCACTTCCACGAGCGAACGAAGAAGAGCGCACCAAGGTTTCTCCAAGGAGTGCGATCAGTTTGATAAGGAAACGCATTCTGCAGTTATCATCCCCGCTAATGCCACCACTCGTGTCACCTCCTTCACATTCATCTTCGCCCACATCGCCTCCACCAAACCAACAGTTTAGCATGTCGAGCGCGATCAAGCTACCGGTATTTAGAGGAATAGGAAACAAAGATCCAGATCAATTTTGGTTCGTAGTAAGAGTAGTGTGGGAAGCACACAGGGTTACAAATGATAACATTAAGAAGGTCACATTGGCAAGCGCAGTGTAGGACCATGCGTTGACGTGGTATATCAAGCACTTGAATGATCACCTGAATGCAGGAATAGCGGAGATCCAGATCACATTGAACAAAGAATTTCGCTGGCTGAAATCCGAAACACAGTCGATCATTGGATTTAAGGAGATCGCAATGCTTCTAGGTGAAACCCCCTGGGATCTGGATCAGATACTGAAAAGTATGATCCGCATGGCTAATATGACTCTAACAGATGCACAACACTATGCGTGGTTTGTGGCATCTTTGAAACCACACCTGAGGACAGCGTTGTCACAACAAAAGATCTCTACCCAGGCAGAAGCTTGGGAAATAGCGATGAGGTTGCATGAAACACTGATCCAGGATTCGGAGTTGGGAGTCCAACAAATCCACATGCAACTACAGAACCTATGCTTGGAGATGCAGAGTTTGAAGCAAAATAGGACACCCCAGACAAAAGCGTGCGAAGAAGTGTGGTGCATAAAATGTAAAGGTCAGGGCCACGATAAGGATCGTCGTCCAGTATTCGCAAACTATTTGGTAGGAGGAGGACCAATGTCATTGAGGCCAGAGGCAAAGGCGGGCCCAAGCGCGACGCCCATGCTATGGTGTGCGATCTGTCAGGTGGGAGGAAAGCACATGATAAACAACTATCACCTGTTGTAGAAGTATACACAGAATCCATAGTAGCTATTTTGTAATTTCTGTAGATCAATGGGCCACGATGAGTGAAACTGTAGAAGTTATGAGTTGTTGATGGATCAAACACCTACCTACAGGATGCAGATCAAGGCGTGAGGTTAGGATCCAGCCGCAGCCATAACGCGTGGTGGATTCCAAGGACGTGGATGGAGACGAAGAGGAATGGGACCCGGATGAGGGCGCAGACAGTTAATTTGCTACAATTGTGGAGGCCCTGAGCACTACGTGCGTGACTGTACGAATCCGACGAGAATCTGTTGTTCGTATTTCTATCAGTTTGACCATGAAGCAGTAGATTGTCCAACGTTGATCGCAAAGATGCACGAGAAAGGGGTACTATAGCCTCCTCCAACACAAAATATACAAATGATGAGGCCGGAACCGCATGAAGAAGATCCTAACGTGAACATGGTACTCAGAAGCAACGTGACCGCAGGGGAAGATAAGGGAAAGAAACCTGAGGGCAATACATGGGTTCACAAGGCTCCTACAAAGGAACTTGAGTTTAACGAGGAACACACAAAAGAAACGTTTATGGAAGCTAAGAAGAGCTTCACGGATGCCTCTACTTCAGGTAGTAAGTATCAACCAGAGTCGGGAATGGATTCCTCTATGCTTACTACCATTTTAGAGACATGAATGAAGTTGCTACACGATAATAAGGCAGTTAGAGGACCACAAGAGCTGATCAGTAGGTGTGCGGGGTCAGGGGAATCGTGAGTGGTGCGAAAGCTGGAGAAGCATGCCTTGCACACCGGAAGGGAAATGTTATTGATAGCGCAAATTGGCGATTATGAGATGGATCATGTCATCCTAGGCCTAGGCTCGAACGTGAATGTGTTACCAAAACAGACATGGGAATGCATGGGCAGGCCCACATTGCAGTGGTCTCCTATTCAATTATAGATGGAAAACCAACAAAAAATTTTGCCCATTGGAAGATTGCAAGGGTAATAGTGTATATCAAAGATGAAAGCAAGCAGACTGACTTTGAGGTAATAGAGATTGTGGATGACAGTAACCCTTACCTCGCATTGTTAGGGCTATATTGGGCCATGGATATGAATGGAGTCATCAACGTGAAGAAGCAGAAAATGATCTTAGAGAAAAATTCCGTACGCGTAGTAGTTTAGCTTGGTCCAGCCAAAGGGGAGCACTACACAGAACTTGTGCACGAGGATGACAGCGATGATGATATGGATTGCATCTATCAAATAACGGCGCAAGAACAGGATAGGGTGAACCCAACTTAAGATGGAAGAATCTCATGGGAGCATGATAGTTCATGTACTTCATATTCAAACGAAGAAATAGAATGCTGGTAGAACCGGTTGCATGAAGTAACAATGCTAAATTGCAACATGATGGTTAGATCATTGTGGTGCATGAGATCCAAAGCAAGGGAACTACCAATGTATAATGGGGAGACATGTGTGGAATAATTTTTAGACAAATTCGAAAGCTCAGTACCAAAACAACAGCGGTACGGTGAGATGGAATGGGTGTTGAGCGTGATACCCGCACAATGGTGGTAGACACCCCAAAAAAATATTGGGAACTGGCATGAATATAGAAGATGGATACATTTATGGTTTGGAAGTCCCCAATGTCGAAAGTAAGCTGGGCAACCAGGGCAAAGCTGTCTGCACACAAACCTGTGTCGATGGGTATAGATGAGTTCTAGGCAAGCACATCATAGGCTAAGGATCAAATATTAGAACCAGACATAGTGGCAGGAAAAGCGATGCACACCACAAATACCCCGCGACGAAGCATTCACGAAGTTATGTGGGATAATGAGTAAATTATACCAGGAGGGACGAATGGATTGGGACCTGCGCATACCAACAATCCGATGGGCCCATAGGACCATAAGCAAAAACCGAAGCACAACAGTATCAAGAAGAGAGGAAACCAGGAGGACAAAGAAGAGGCCCCAGACTGCAGTAGGGACAGGACGTGGGGACTAGGGTAAAGGAATTAGGTAGTTTCAAGAAGACCTACAGAGAGGGAGCATAAGACTTTGTGAACTCGATGACTAGCAGGAACAATTAAGGAAGAAAAGTATAACATTGGACGAAGAAATCCGTGAACTGAAAACCAAAGTTCCACTAGCGGGCCGCAAGAAATTAAGCATACTGAGATCAAGGCTAGCTAGCCCTACTACTGCATTAGAAAGAGTTACAACCCTTCTATGATGGCTGCAACCGCACCATCCTACACAAGGGAGTGTACCACACAAGAACGTGACACGCTACCGGACATAGGGGTATTTGAAGGGTGCCCGCAGCTCGGGCTCACAGGGAAATCGAAGCCTCGCACCAAGAGTGCGACCACCTGAATATCTACAGGAAGCATAGTCTTAGCACTTCGAGCAGTTGAAAGAAGGCGCGGGACTCTAAATAAGATTGCAGAAGTGTTGTGCAGAAAAGAAGTTCCGAGTAGGGCTAGTTTGTCATAGAGATTGTGGTCACGCAAAAGGAGTTGCGCTGCTGCGCGGCTAGGATGGGAGGTGACCGTTGATGTCACTGTCATGACAAGAGGTCTAATTTGAGGTAGAAAGAAGCCGGCAACAGGCCATTAAGACAGAAGTTAAGAACTAGATTCGGGATGATCTGTCGCCAAAAAGGTACCGCTGACTCAGATATGGAGGGAATGACCGGGTTTAAATTCAAAAGTTACCATAAAATTCTGAGGGGTAATTTCCGAGAAACACTTGGTTGTTTAAGATTTGAGCCAATGCAGAGTAGCAAGCACCAAACCACCTTGCTGCCCGTAACTATGCAACCAAGCGAGTCTAGTATCAACACAATGTCGAGAACCAGAGTGCGATTTATAGAAGTGACCCCAGAACCCTAGGTGACCCAGGAGGAGCTTGGAGAGACAGCAGGTGCACCAGAGGTACCGAAGTCCCCATGCACGCCGCGCCCACAGAAAAACAAACAGCCAATGGGGCCAGTCCAGGTATCACCATGGAACCCGAGAGTAAGTAAATTGTCAATGACATAAAATGACAAAGATGTCACCGATAAACTAGAGGAGGAGGAGGAAGATTGAAAGCCTTGATAGCCCAAATTGAGGCACAAGATGATGAGGTGGAGAATTTTTCCCAAGCACCTTCAACAATAGAGTTACCCCCTTACATTCCCCTATGGAAAGGGATAGCCAAGATACCGAAGGACCTAGAGGCCACAAAGAGTGCGCTCCAGATCCCACTTCTTCTGAAAGAGATATGATTTGACGGACCGCA
Organism: Pinus taeda; assembly: GCA_000404065.3. Classification (NCBI taxonomy): domain Eukaryota; kingdom Viridiplantae; phylum Streptophyta; class Pinopsida; order Pinales; family Pinaceae; genus Pinus; species Pinus taeda. The sequence goes on from APFE030153434.1 coordinate 36,225, forward strand.
ACTAGGACAGGTACCGAATATAAAGTTTGAAGACTGGGACCTCATGGATAGTGAGAAGTTCCCACAGTTGTCCGTGGAAAAATTACTGTAGTAGAAATGGTTGTGCAGCGTGGAGATGGATGGGTTACTCCATTTGTGGTAGATACTCCACTACCATCGTGCGCCCATCACAATTTTTATCATCTGGTAGCTACTGTGTCTAGTACATGATGGGTATATTTGGCTGGAGGAGCTGATTCCCATCACGGCTGACTTAGTTCACCAAATATCACAACTACCTATTAAAGGAAGCAATCCCGTAGACATTGCAGGAAAGAGCAGCGACATGGGACTCACAGAAGCTATGAAGGCCAAATATAAGCTAGAGAAGGGGAAGCAAGGGTATGTAATAGCAAGCATCAAGAACCGAGGGGTGCATGTTTCCACCCAGTTGTTGGTCCGTAAGTTGATGAGGAAATGCCGCGCAGACAAAGTGCCTGCATCTGTAATTGTGTTGGTAGAGCAGATTGTAGAAGGGGTCTAGTTTAACTAGGCACAATTTCTCTGCGAGGAATTTTTGATGAATTTTAGGGAAGCCCAAGACCAGGGTAAGACCTTCCACTATGCGTGGTTGTTGTTATCAATCCTGCTGGTTTCAAGGGAGTTGCAAACGGCCAGCTAGTTCCCCACCATTGAAAGAAACCTACCCGAGGCCGTGAGGTACACCTTGCTCTGGGCAATGAAAGATGCAACAAGGATTTAGGCGATAAAAGTGTTTTGGGCATTCGTAGAGGCAAACTTACGAACATGGATAAACTGGAGGCCGTGCTTGTCCCTGACAGTATATAACAGTTTACAAAGCACAACCGAATTCAAGGCGGATATGCATAACCTATATATCCGGGCGCGCAAGGATCTAGCCCAAAAGTGGGTAAAGCTGTCATTCATTGCCACAGATGATGCAATCTTTGAAGTAATGGCATCATGGTCTCAGGAGTGGCATGCCCCAAACTGGGCGGAACTAGAAAGGATTGCAGCACAACAGAAGAAGAGGGAGACCAAGCTGCGCATTGCGAAGCTGGCGGAAAGTAAGCGTTAGGAATAGGAAGCGGCTACGCAGTGGAAGGCGGCTGAGGAAACCGCCATAGAGTAGATGGAACAAACCACCACTGCGCCCACTAAGGAGGCTGAGGAAGGTCATGAAATGTCCACAGATCAGGACATATAGGGGGAGGTAGAGACACTGGAGTGCGCGGACCTTACAACAAAAGTGATCCAACTCAAGAGGCTGCACGCTCAGGAGCAGCCACCTGCCCACAAAAAGACAAAGACAACAAAGACCGTGGAAGGAGACCTTATTGATAGTAGTGAACTTGTTCGTGAGGTCATTAAGGATGCTTTGAAAGAATTGATGATGGAACATACAACTGTGTTGGGGGTGCTCAGAGCACAATTGCAGGCATTACAGGTGCGACCCCTAGCGGTGATGACACCACACCTTGCGAAAGGTGTAGCCGAAGCTGAGTAGATGGTGAGCACATGCAAAACGAACACTTTGTTGTTACCAGAAGGCACCGTCTTAGCAGAAGCCGAAGGGGACATGAGGGGCTGGGGGCTGAATTTGGCTGCCCTTCCCAGAGAAACCTATACCAACTGCAGGATGGGGTAACTGTAGAGCTTCACACCAGGGAGGGCCGCGCTCTCCAAATCTTGAGTGAGCAGAAGGACAAGTTAGAACAGCTCAGCCTGGAGCGTGACAGCATGGTTTCCCAAAACCAAGAGCTAGAATAGGCAGTGGACAAGGCCTGTAGCAACATTCTGGAGTTGGTTGTGCCAGCGACACTACCCACCATGGAAAAGATTCATCAACTAGCAGCTGGAGTCCGCAAAACCTAGGAAGAGACTATGAAGGCCTAGTTGGAGTTGACCCTACAGATCACGGAGTTGCAAATGAAGCTACCATCCACTACACCCCCGGAAGTTAGAGAGCAACGCCGCTGTGCCATTCAATCAGGGTTGAAAGAAATAGAGCATGTTGTCCAGGACTGCACAGGATTATTGGACCAGTCCCTCGTCACCCTCACATCATTGCAGGAGGATCCAATGCTATGACAGTTAGAGATAGAAGTGTGGGAATTACAGCAGGCCTATGAAAATTTTTGGGGGACAGCGCAGACGGTCGTCCTTACCCAGCGACTAGCCAAGATGAGGGAGGCCCAGGCTCTAAAAGAACAGGTGGTTGCTGCACGCTAGAAAGAAGTAGGGCTTAAACCAAGCATCCAACCTTGGCTCGAAGAAGCATTCATGATCACTGCCATGATTGAGGAGAAGCTGGCCCATATGCAGGACACATATGCAAAAAGGCAAGAGGGGGCCTCTAACAATGATGCATCAGAGAGCCACACCCAATTGATACAACAGACTGCGGAGGAATGTGAATAAGATGTCCACGAAGCGCAAAGATTGCTGGATGTACTGCGTATAAAGATCATTGCACCAGCGAAGTGACTCGGGATGAGTCACGATGTTTGTGTTGGAGGCTTGTTGGGCAGCAGATCCCCTGGGTAACAGTTTTGGGGCTTGAAGCCCATAAATTTGGGTATTGGTGTTGTAAAGGCTCTGCGAAGTGCGTAGAGCGTGAATTGTAATGAGTCAAGTCAAAGGGTAGTCTGCCCTAAAATATGGTAATTTAATCTAGAAAGTGTCAGCCTACCCATGGTCCGCGAACCATGGGAATGTATAAATAGAGCAAGGGTCTAGGTGTAGAAGGCAGTGAAGAAAGATTAGATCCAAAGTGTTATGGGTTGTTGACTACGATATTCACTTTGAGTTTGTAAATCCGAATCGTGGGTTGTAGTAGTAGAATAGGCTCTGTAGCTGTGTGCACAGAAGCCTAGTAGAGTCCACAGCTGTGTGTGTAGGGTAGGAAGTGGATTGTAACTGGAAAAAGCATTAATTAAGATAAGTTGGTTTTGGAATATCACATATCTGTTGCTATGTTTTTGTTTACACATCTGTTTACAGTTTATGATTGTGTGCATGCCTGTTTATGTTAAATGGTAAATTTAAGTATTGTGCCTACTTAAATTAATCCAAGATCTATAATAATACTAAGCACAGTAAAGAGTATTCGTGCTCGTTCTCCAAGCCGGGTGAAGGTAGTTTCTCTGAATAAGCGACTATGCAGAAGTAGCATAGTGCGAGGGATCAATTCGTGAACCTTCTAGACCTCATCAAGACATCCCTAGGGTGCGGAAACCTAGTTCCAGCACCCTCCCATACTACCTCGGGTGAGACCTCAGTCTGCACTCTGCGGACTGTTGTCGAAAGGGCTGGTAGTTTTGGGATTTGTTTGGATAAACATTTCTGAACCTGGGTTAGGCCCCTATAAGCCAACAATGCTATGTGCATGTGGTGTCATGTATATGTTGTACATGGGGTGCTGTGTGTAGGTGGTGCTATGAACATGTTGTGCATGTGGTGTTGTATACTTGTCATGCATGTGGTGCTGTGTACATGTGGTGTTGTGTACATGTGGTACTATGTACATGTTGTGCATGTGGTGTTGTGTACACGTTGTGTAGGTGGTGCTATGTACATATTGTGTAGGTAGTGCTGTGAATATGTGGTACTATGTATATGTTGTACATGTGGTATTATGTGCATGTCATACATGTTGTGTTGTGCACATGTAGTATTGTGTGCATGTTGTACATGTTGTTTTGTGTACGTGTGGTACTATATATGTGCATTTCATAATCATGGTATTCTGACGTGTATTCATTGTGTTGTACTTTGTGTATGTATATGTATTGTGTTGTACACTTGGTGTAGTTGTATGTATTGTGTTGTGTTGTACACCGGATGTAGGTGTAAGTATTGCATTGTGTTGTACATCGGGTGTAGGTGTATGTGTTGTGTTGTACACCGGGTGTAGGTTTATGTATTGTGTTTTGTTGTACACCGAATATAGGCATATGTATTGTGTTGTATTGTACATTGGGTGTAGGTGTATTTGTTGTTTCGTACACTGGATGCAGTTGAATGTGTTGTGTTGTATGTTGGGTGTAGATGTATGTGTTGCATGTTAGGAGGAGGTGCATGTATTTTATGGTGTTGTACGTCATGTGTGGTTGTATGTGTGTGATGCACATTATGTGTATGTGTACATGGGTGAAGAGGAGGCATTGGGTGTTTTTCAGGTGTGGAAAATGATTCAGTGTGCATATGGAAAGGAAAAGGTAGAAGCAAATGATCGATTAAAGGATAAGTACCAATATTTTATTTCAATTTTATTGTGCATGTGATTTGTGATTCTAGTTTATGATGGTTACATGTGATCTATGATTATGGTTTATGATGATTGCACGTGATTTATGACTATGATTTATGATGGTTGCATTTGAGCTAACCGGATGTGATATGTTTATACATGATTATTTGATCAAACAACTAGTTTGACTTGTTGTGACAATAAGTAGAATTGTAGATGTACCTTGTTAACGAGCTACCAATGAGGTATGATGTGGATTTATTTCAATCTATTTGGAATATAATGGAAGTTATATGGTTTGCATAGGAAAGCATGGAAATTCTCGGTTGGGTGGTTGAAACTGACACTAGCAACGTCAGTAAAAGGAATTGGAACATGCAACAATATGTTAGTAAAGCACTTCAGGAGCAGAGCCATTATGGGACACTGGTATCCAATAGTGTCCATTTATTTCCATGCGCATGCTATGACTGGTTTTATGGTTTTGAGGCAAGGATATGCCTTGGTTTTCAGACCTTCTGAATCAAGGAAACCTTGCCAAGGGATGGGTCTCCCGAGGGACTGTGTTGCAGAGAAGGGGATGCCCGTGGAACTTGAAAAGTGTGTGACTACATGGAAGGGGGTGACCAGATTGCACGAGGGACTATGTAGAAGAGAAGGGAAGTACGAGGATGGATGTTTTTGGTCATTAGCATTATCAGATGGAATTAGATGCACATTGGGAGTGTCCTTGGAACAATGAGCCAATAACTGTTCATTGAGAGGACAAGTGGCACATGAATGTAGCGTTGGACATTGGATGCAAATTTGAATTTGGCAGTGGATTCTTGACTTCCTGGGAAGGAAGTGAATCTTGGTATTACTTTGAGGGTGGAGGTGTGAGCCTTTGGATTACCTTGTTGATGATACAAGAATCATATCCTTTTATTTTTTGGTTTATGAAATGTGCATATGTGTATATTATTGTAAATATTGTATTGAGTGAGATTTATAAATCTCCATAGACAATAAGATTATTTGTTGGTTGAAGTAAATGTGCTTGAGTATATATGTGGTTTTTATTTTAAATATCGTAATGAGATATGTTATAAATCTCTTTTAAACAATATGTTTGTCATGTTTTAGCAATGGTCATTGTAAATACTGCAACGAGATGTGTTATAAAGCTCCATGGGCAATATATTTTGTTTTCAACAGTCTTGTTGGTTATAAGCGTTAGTGTCATTGAACACCGAGGATGGTGTTCCCCCAAGGGGGAGGGTTATGTGACAGCCCCTAGTTGAATTTCCATGTAAAAAAAAAATATCAGACCAAAGTCACGAGACACGTATTCCAAGCGGAATGGTGGGAAAAACATCTTAGTGTGTGTTCATTTCAACTTATTATGGCTAAGGAAATTAGCAAAGGCTTTGGAAAGGCAAGAGGCATTATTTGGCATTTATTTATGAAAATAATGGAAGTTAGGAGAAAAGGAAGGTGAAAGGTCACAATTTGCATGTGAGGAGGAAAATGAAGGAAAAATAATGGAAATTGAAGCAAATAGAGGCCTCAATGATAAAAAGGCTTATGAGGTGTTAGGTCCCTATAATACTAGTGATTACCCCATTACTATTGTAGTTGTATCCCTTATTAATATTGTTGCGCCCCTATTGTCCCCATAATTTTATTACTGTGCCCCATAGAATCCCTCTATTATTATTTTTGTGGATTTATATTATTATTGTTAGGTTGGCTGGGTT
>APFE030153434.1:44155-70954 GCA_000404065.3 Pinus taeda
AGAAAGGAGGTTTTGTCATTTGAATCATCTAAGAATTGTTCATTTGTGTAATGTAAAGGAGGTTGCCCCCTCGAAGAGGCTGAATTCTAAGGCGTTGATCTATCTTTTCTATCTTTTTGTGAGCTGGTTTCATAACATGAGGATCAGTTCATGGCTTTTGTCAGTGGTAACATTTTTCATTTCAGTTTTGGAGCTCTCATTCTATTCTCTCTCTCTCATGCTCTTGGACACAAAGTTTTCTTGGAACACCCTTGGAGACGTGTGGCATACTTTGGATTTGGAGAAATAAGGCGAAGAAAAGTAGGAAAGGACAAGAGAATAGGTGGATCGACAATTGCAGTAGGTTTTCTTTGCAGGTACCAAGTTGCATGTATGATTTCTTTACTAGTTTTGGCATGCATGTGGTTCCTTGTTTATGATTTGTCACTGGCATGGAGGATTACCTGGATTTTCAGTGGTTTTTTCCTAGCCTTTCCATTTCCTAGATAGCCATGGTGTTGTGGGTTCTTTGTTTTGTTTTGTTTTGTTTTTGTTTTTGTTTTTGTTTTTGTTTTTTTTTGTTTTGTTTTTTGTTTTGTTTTGTTTTTGTTTTTGTTTTTTGTTTTTTGCTTTGTTTTGTTTATTTATTATTTATTTATTTTTTTTTATTTATTTTTTATTTATTTATTAATTTTTATTATTATTTTATTTATTTAATTTTATTATTATTTATTTTTTTTTTTGTTTTTTTTTTCGGGTTGGTTCTCATGTTCCTTATAGTTGTGGGTTGAGTTATTAGTTCCTGGAGCCTTGGTTGGACAAATGCTCTGGAAGCCCTATAACAAATTGGGTTGAGTTACTAGTCCTAGAATCCTTGATTGGAAAATTTAGAAGTTCGACAACAAATGTGGGTTGAGTACTAGTTCTGGAAAACCTAGTTGGAACAAACAATCTAGAGCCTTGGACAACTTGGGTAGAGACCAATACAGTGATGGTTAATGATGGCTGGGTGTAAGGTGGAATCACTAGTTGAGGGTTGAGGTGGTTTGGCCCCTGGAAGCACTAGTTTGGTTTTGTTTGATTTGTTTCATGAGATCCTATATTCATGCTTGGAATATGGCACAGGGGTGATTGGCTGAAAGAGAGATTTGGTTCAACCTAATCTATGGTTGGGTGGTATGCGGAAGTCCTTGACTTGGTTGGAATTTTCACATGTAATAGGAGGTATTTTCTATTGTGATGTATGAGCATATGTATTGATTATGATGGTGATATTATGGTTGAGTTTCCATGGCTTATATGTTGGTTATTGTTGGTTTATATGCTAGTTATATGTTGCATATTGTTTATGGCTCTTGAATGCATGACCTAATATATGTTATTGCAACTAATATGAGATGGTATTAGACATTCTTGATGATTCTTAGATAATTATGAGACCCCTATGTTCATATGTGTATTTATGACTTGTAGATTTCATGTTCATGATATGTTTGATGGAATGACTGTCATGGTTAGGCATTGTTAGGTTAGGGTCTTGTCTAATATTTGTATGGAAGGCTTTTTCCATGTGTCATTCATGGTTCTAGAAATTTTCATTAATTTCTGGGCAGATGTCTGGATCCTAGCTTGAAAAAGTGGCTTAAATCCCATGGCCACAGGCACAAAACTACGTGAAAAAGACTGCAGTCACTCCCTTGTAGGAATAACGTGTGTAAATGGAGGGTTTTAGTCAAAATCATATGGTGTTGTGCCAACATCTATGATATTAGGGCACTTAAAAAAGAGGTTTAACTCAGGCTCTTGGAACCTGGAAGGGTGGTTTAGCCCTTGGGGGTCTTGTAGCACTTAATAGGGAAGTCATTAAGGTGTTTTGTTTCTCAATTCCACTTCCTTAAGGTGATATAGGAGGTTGAATCATATCATAGTAAATCGTCATCACATGTTTACCCCGATAGGCCTATAACTTGGGTAAATGTGGGAGGAGGGTGTTTTAGAAAGTCTCAATTTTATTTTTTTCCTTAATTAAAATTAAGAAAATTCAAATTTCCACATCAATGGACAACTTGGAGGAGTTAACTGAGGTGACATAGCACTTGTCACTTAGTTAAGAACAATAAATTTGAGTTAATGAATTGGAGTTTAGTGTACTTCAGTTGATTCCTAAAAAATAGGAGTCTAGCTTAGTTAATTCAAGTTTACAACATGAAGTTCAGTTGTGTGCAACGAGCTCCTAAATTTTAGGAGAATAGGTTGAGTTAATTTTGGTTGTAGCAATTTAATTCAGTTAAATTGAGTTACAGTTAGTTCAACTAGTTCTAACTCTTGGAGGAACTAGTGGAAGGTCAAGTTGTGGAAGTGGAACTTCAACCACACTCAATGATCATCCAGATAACTAATCAATCAACCTAAATTAGCTCATGCATGCAGACAATTTGAGCTACCTAGTTGAGATGGAGATTCCAAGGAAGTGTATTATGAGTTGTAGATTATTTTGAAGTGTATAGATGGTGCATGTAGTAAGAGAAAGACCCTAAAGGAATTGCATAATCCAGATGAGGGATTTTTTCTAATTAATAGGGGCCTAATTCCCCACTGAACAACGTAAGGAAATAGGCTGTTGGGAAGGCTTTAAATTGGATAAGTTTTGGGCCAATTTCAATCAGTTAGGCAGAGGGATATACTATACACTTGCAGGGAATGCTCAAGCTTGAGAAAGCATTGTATTTCTTCTCTATTATTTGATTAATGCAATATAGATAGTAAGGGGTTTTGAGAAGTTTCTTTCCCCTAGATAAATCTCTATGCATGTGTGATTTTTCCTTTTGCATGTCTATGATTCTTGTTTTAGATGGTGAATTAAATTCCACATATCAGTAGAGTAGCTTCAACTCTTGTGATTTAGAAAAATTCATCAGCAATTTTGAATCTACACATTAATTTCTACAATATCACAAAATTCCATTACATCAATTTTTCCTAAGTTAAGTCAAAATTTAAGTACCTGATGTCCAACATCATCCATTGTGTCCTCATTTGATATGACACAATATGTTGCCATGACCTCATCTAGCTCCTATAATACACAACATACTCAATAATGTTTAGTACACTAATTATATCATTTCATTGAATATGCTATCCAACACAAAATTTCACTTTGGTGATATTTTTGACATATTGATATCATGTTAATTTGGAGTTGAATACAAATATTTTTATGACCCTAGGTATATACATTGAGCAAATTTTTTTACAAGAAAAGTATCCAACATCTCTATCTCACGTGGCCATGCTAATTTTCAAGCATTTCCCTTAATCATAGAATCACATTTAATCACCATTCCTGTGCTTTTTCAATGATTAAGTTTGACCTAAAAGACCTCATGGAAAATAATTGACTTTCTCTCCTCTATGTTGTAGTATTTGTGAATTTGTAAATACCTTCCTCCTTTGGTTGAGGTTGCTTTGTCTTCTTACTTGTATTGTATTTGCAAATTCCATTGTCATATCTTCTTCGACCCACTTTCTTCTGTGTGATTTAGTAGTTCTACACCATCCATATCCTATTTCTATGGCCTCCTTTGTATCATGTAATACGCAACAATGACAATAATTTATAGTACACCAATTAGATTGGCCAATAAATGAAGCCATGACATGCATTTTAGTGAAGCAAGGAAATTTTGGCCTACTTCATAAAAGTGCACACCCAAACTTCAGTAAAAGGCCAAATAGAATGATTTAGATTGGAGAGTACTTTTTTACTAATAATCAAAAATAATTTTGCACATAGAAATTTTTGTTGTGCATGAATACTTCAAATTGGATTGAATTTACAGGGTAAAAGGCAAGGATTGTGTGCCTTAAATAAATTCACAGCATGACCTATAATTAATTGGCAGTTCAAGAATGATCATTTCATCCTGAAGGTACAAAACTTTTCTACAAAATATCATACTCATTATCCTAAAACAAATCTTATTCACTAAAACCTATGTCTACCAATTGAGCAATTCATCATATTTGCCAATGTTGAAGTTAGAACAAATATGCACTCCTGGGCCAAACCAATTATAGTCTTGGTAATGAAATTTGAAATGAGACATGATTAGACAATACATAACCTTAGGATATAACCTTGCAGCATGTCTGACAAATACCTACATAACTATGTTTCCCACTTATAAACAAATTTCACATAGGGCAAGTCAAAACAAAAAAATTAGAATGTTGTATGAAATATGAAGTATAAATATTTAAGCTCAAAGTAAATATATAACAATCTAAAAGTGCATAAGATAATCAAATAAACAATCTAAAATTTGAATCAATCATATTTCCCAATAAATGACGTCTGGGCATGAATTTTAGTGAAGCAAAGAAATTTTGGTTCGCTTCATAAAAATGCATGCCCAATCTTCATTTCATGGAAAAATTGAATGATTCAACTTGGAGAGTATTTGTTTACTCATAGGTAACAATAATAAAATTATTTTTTCTAATTTAATGATTTGAAGGTCAAAGTTAATGTAAATGAAAGTGCTAGATCAATTGTAGTTTACGATGTCTCCCCAAAAGTGTCATCAGTTTGTGAAGAACATAAACTTACTGGAAGAAAATTAGTGTGTAAAATTAGAAATTAAATAGTATACAGTTTGAATCAATCAAATTTAGTAAGATATTAAGTATAGATGTGTGTTTTATTGAAGTAATGCAATTTTGTCTCGCTTCAAAAAAATGTATGCTCAACCTTCATTTGAAGGCCAAATTGAATGATTCAACTTGGAGAGTATGCTTTTTTCTCATAGGTGCCATTAATAAATTTAAATATTTTTAATTTTTCACAAATATATTTATGTTGTTCAAGAATACTCCAAATTGCATGGATTTCATAGAGTAAAAGACACAATTTGTGTGCCTCAAGATTTCTGTCAGGTTGGATAATACACAATAAATTTTAATAATGTTGTGTTCTCCTTTGATATGACATGACTTGTTGTCATGGCCTCATATGTCTCCTGTAATAAACAACATATTCAATAATTTTTAGTACACCAATTATATCATTTCAATGAATATGCTACCTAACACAAATATTCACTTCAGTCATATATTTGACATATTGATATGATGTAAATTTAGAGTTGAAAAAAAATAATTTTATGGCCCTAGGTAGATACATCGATCCAAAATTTTGAAATGAAAAGTATCCAACATCCCTATCCCACCTGACCATCCTAATTCTCAAAAATTTCCCTTGATCATAAAATCACATTTAATCACCATTCATGTGCATTTTCATCCAATACATTTGACCTGAAAGGCCTCATGGAAAAAAATTAACTTTCTGTTCTCTATGTTGTAGTATTTGTGAATTCATAAAGACATTCCTCCTTTGGTTGAGGTTGCTTTGTCTTCTTACGTGTATTGTATCCACAAATTCCATTGTCATATCTTCTTTGACCAACTTTCCTCTTGGCGATTTAGTAGTTATATGCCATCCACGTCCTATGTCCACGGCCTCCTCTGGATCCTGTAATACACAACAATGACAATAATTTTTAGTACAACAACCAAATACAAGTATCAACAATGAAAACAATAAATGTAGGGGCCTAATTATTGGTGGACTATATTTTGAATAGAGTATAATTTGTCCTTACAACATAAATATTAATTGAGATTAGCATTTTTTTCATTCCTCGTTTATAACTTAGTTTATGCAATAATTTTAGAGCTAGCTAAATTACTCTATAGTGAATGTAGTGGATTATTGAAAGTATGGTTATTCTACTAAATGTATTATATTAATCTATGATTTTATTTGAAAATGATGCTATATTCTTGTAACATTTCTATGTCTAATTGTTGATGGAAAAAAAAACTAGATGGAGCTATATTGGGCACCATTTGCGCTGAATTGTTTGCCCCATCATGATCACATTATGAGACTTGAGACAGCTAAATTCAACACTAAAGTTTGTGATGGGTGAGTCAAAATTTAAAAATTCTTGTGGGCCAAAACCAAGAAATTAATTTCCCACCAACTATTAAAAAAAAAAAATCAGACTTTTTCTTTCTCCTCTGAGATTTTTTTTCACTATTGATAGGCACAAACCTGGAAATAAAAGAATAGGCTCCTCTAACCCGACCTGGGTCTCAAATATATGAGAGATTGAAAGTTGACCTATTATGTTGCAAATGTACATTTTTGATATTTCCTTGTTTTTCTTTGATTTGTGGTGGTAGTTTGACTACTACTACAAAAAAAATGACATATTTTGATAATATTTAGTGGATTTTCAAGGATCTTATGGATTCAAATGAAGCTTACATGATATTTTTATTTTTCTCCCTTTTTGGTCAAGAAATTAGAGCTGCAAAGTAATGCATTGTCAATTCCGTTAAAAAAGGGTGGATTTTGGGTTAAATTGTGGGATATTTATTCATGTATTGTTGCAGAATAGTTTGATTATCATAAAGGTTTGTTAAAAATTTGGGCAGATTGTGTGTATATGATGGTTGGATAGCTTACCTCCACTTGAATCACTGCCCTTTGTGAAATGTGATCTCCTTCCTTGCAACTATTTGCCTTGGCTTTCCTCTATGGACAAGATTTGTTAGCCCAATGTCAAAATGTCAATCAAAGGGAAGGGAGAAGATAGTGGACAGAAGGAGGTAAGTCATAGTGAAATTATAGATATGTAGTTGTTTAAATTCCTTTGATTTTGAGTTTTTTAATTCCAAAATCAAATTAACAAAAGTTTCTATAAATTAAGGGACATGAGATTGACCAGGAGAAAGAGGATTTGGCTTTGATATTGGGGATGTTAACCAACTTGACAATGTGGAATTGAAAATTCTTTCTAGATATGTAGAAAAATGATCAACTAAAGCCACTAAAAAATTGAAAGCACATCAACCATTTCAAAGGGAATCAATTGATTCCCGAACCACTCCTAGATTGAGCAAAAGATCGAGGAAATCATTAAGCATAACAACTAAGAATGTGGAATAGGAAAAAAGACTTCCAAATACCAATCTACTCCTGGGACACAAATATCTTCTTCCACCACGCCACATTATGAATCTTGCTTTGGTACCTATGATATAAGGATAAAATACAACATGGTTTCAGGTGAAATTTGTAGATTAGATGTTGGGAAATTTTTCGCGAATAATTTGAAGGAATCATTCCTTTAACAATTCAAACACCACCTCCATTTTCCATTCTCAAAGGTATCATTTCACCTACATAAAGTAGTAATTCATGACATGGAGACAAAATTTGGCATAGGTTGGTATGTAAAAAAGGTTAAACTAAAAATGTCTCAGAATTGCAAGCGACATATTTAGGTGCAATCAAACAAATAAGATAAAAAGACTCCTACCTGAGAAAAGAATCAAAAGAAGGTCAATTGATGTAAGTATAAAAAGATGGAAAGAGCTTGTAAAAACATTTGAGAAGTTGGATGAACGAAGGAACTCTAGTGAGGAGAGGACCTGGGTATTGGAATTTTCTCATAAGATTATATCAAATTTCTTAAATGATTTTTATATTTTATTTGTGCATAGTTAAATTCAATTAGTATATGTTTCAGGACAAGGCCTTCAGGGCTAATCTTACAAAACGTAGCACCATGCGTCAAAGTGGCGAAAAAGGTCTACAGTCCTTGATTTTTACTTTTGTAAGTATATTTAAGATGTGAAATGGTATTTTCTTATTTCTTATTAAAAAGTAAATGATTGCATATTAATTAGTTTAACTAGTACATGTGCCATGTTTTGATAGGAGGACAAACATGGCCATCATCCATACACACTTTGAAAAGGACATTTTATAAAACAAAAAGTGGGCCTAATTTGTTATCTAGATGGTGAACGAGGTACCTATAATTTACTTTCAATAATTTAGTTGGATATTGTTGTGTTTATATGTCAATTTTCATTTCTTGCAACATAGAGTCAAGGAAACATACCCTTGTTTTCTATATTTATCCAATGAAAATTGTTATACATTCTAATTGTAAAATTGGTTGGAAGATGGTTGGAACATGATAGGATAAATGAAATACTCCTAGGGTAATATATTCGTGGAATGTTTCTCACCATATCCATGGAATTTTTCTTGTAACCACAATATCTAGTAGAACCCCCAGGAAGGGAAAACCTAAGGGACAACTACTAGACTAAGTGACATCAATGGGACAATGACCCATTGTCACTTTAGTAAATATCCCTTGTGCTCTATGAAATTTCACCAATGGAAGGAGTCCTGGTGGGAAGAGAATCACTTGAATGGATGTATCAATGATTTAGGTATGAAGTGATTCCACCAAGCCCATTCAAGGAGAGATACAACAATGGATCAATGCTTCAAGGAAGCTAACACGCTCTCTAAGAAAAGATTTAGGATGGTGAGACCAAGCCTTATGGATTTATATATGATGATGATAATAAGTATTCCTATGGTCAAGACTCTAGGAGATGAGGTAGGACCTCTCAAAGAATCTTTGCGTGATGATTTAAAACTTCCAAAAGGCTCTTCACTCTCTTTAAGAGACCTAAGAAAGGCTTGCACAAAAACCTAGGAATTATGAATAATTGTGGGAGGAAATTATTCCAAGGTACTCACTAGGTTAAGGTAGGAGAAAGGGTTTTGTGAAATTTATTCCAGCAAATACTAGGCTCATACAACTCTCAAAGATGTCCCCAAGGTGAGAGAGAAAGACCTAGGTTTTCCCTTTTAGAGTAACAGCTAGGGAAAGATATCTTATTGATGAAACTCAGGTAGATGCCCACCAAACTTGGAGCATAGGTAGTCTAAACCTTGAACTTGAAGTTTGGACCTTCAAATTCCTGAAAAAGTACCCCACTAAAATTTCACTGGAAGCCCTTGATTTCTGCCTTGCCTTTAGGGGATTGAAATTTAGGAGGAGAAAATATGAAAAAAGAGGAGTTTGATCACCAAAATCATTGAACTAGTGTATACTCCTTTGGGATATGGAGTCTTAGATGCATTAGATTGGCCAAATTTTTCCTCAAGGAGGTCAAAAGTTTATGACCTAGCTACCTACCTTCAACAATTACCTACTATTATATAATGGAGTTTTATGAAGAAAAATAACATTACATCCCTAAAATGCACGTACAAGCTTAATTTCTTAGCCAATATGATTGATTCAAATTGTATAATATTTAATTAATAATTACTAGTCCTAGTGTGCATTTATTTCAGAGACATAATCCCTTCCTTTTACCCTATAAACTAATTCTTAACTATGGAGTCTTGGTGTGCAACAATGGAAGAAACACGAGTTTTGAGTTATCAAGTCCTAAATGTGTTAGATTGGTCAAATTTGTCCTCAAGGAGGTTAAAAGTTGGTGCCCTATCTAGAAACATTCAACAATTACCTATTATTAGAATATGGAGTTTGATGAAGAAAATTTACATTTCATCACTAGGAACATTCATTGCATGTTATATCATTAGTAACATATGCAAGAGCCAACCATACAACTTACCAAAATATTTCTTCATATCTCCATCATATATCATTCACATCTTTGGCATAATGTTTTCTCATATCACAGATAAGAAGGCCCAAAGAGGTTGTTGTCATACCTATGAATTGAGGCCCATCAAGGTGCTATTACACCATAAGACTAAGACCCATTAGGGTGTTGTTAGACCACAATACAAAAGGCCCATTATGGCACTATTACACCACAAGCCTAAGGCCCATTAGGATGCTATTACACCACAAGGCTGACATACAATTTCATGCAACCATAGGATGGAATGACCATTATATCACTCCCAACTATTTAAAAGTCCTGGTGTGCATTTATTTGAGGCACAAAAACCATGCCTTTTACCCTATGAAATCCATGCAAATTGGAGTATTCTTGAACAAAAAAATATATATGTGAAAAATAAAAAATATTTAATCGTATTAATGTTACTTATGAGTAAAAAATAATCTCCAAGTTGAATCATTCAATTTGGCCTTGAAATGAAGGTTGAGCATGCATTTTTGTGAAGCAGGCCAAAATTGCCTTGTTCATTAAACACCGAGGCTTCATTTATTGGCCAATTTGATTGATTCAAATTGTACAATATTTAATTAGTAATTACTAGTCCTAGTGTGCATTTATTTGAGGCACACAACCTTGCCTTTTATCCTATAAAATCAGTCCAATTTGGAAGAAACAATGAAAGAAATAGTTCTTGGCTATGGAGTCTTGGTGTGCAACAATGGAAGAAATAGTTCTTGGCTATGGAGTCCTAGATGCGTTATATTTGCCAATTTTTTCCTTAAGGAGGTCAAAATTTGATGCCTTATCTACCAACCTTCAACAATTACATACTATTAGAATATGGAGTTTCATGAAGAAAAATAACATTTCTTCACTAGGAAAATTTTGATTGCATGTTATATAATGAACAACATATGCAAGAGGAAACAAAATAGCTTCCAAAAATATTTCTTCATATCTCTATCATAATATTTTCTCATATCATAAGTAAGAAGGCCTAAATATGCCATTGTCATACCCAATAATTCAGGCTCATTAGGGAATTGTTACACCACAATATTGAGGCCCATTACGGAGTTCTTACACCACAAGTTTTAGGCCCATTAGTGCATTGTTAACCCACAAGACTAAGGCCCATTAGTGATTTTTTATACCACAAGAATGAGACCCATTAGGGAATTGTTACACCACAAGATCGAGGCCCATTAGGGTGTTGTTACATCACAATACTAGGGCCCATTAGGGCATTATTACACCATGAGACTGGTTTACAATTTTACGAATCCATAGGATGAAATAATCATTATATCACTGCCAATTAATTACAGGTCTTGGTGTGAATTTATTCGAGGCACAAAAACCCTACCTTTTACCTTGTGAAATCCATTCAATTTGGAGTGTTATCACTCAGATTTTCCTTGAAGTGGTCAGAAGAAGGAAAGGGGTCCGAGGTAACCACAAACCAACTTTTAAGTACAAAATCTAGCTAATCTGTACTTAGAGAGGGCTCTCTCTTTAATATTTAGCTTTGTTTTAATGGGATGTTAGGCTAGTTATGAAAGCTTGGGGGTTTTGATTGTGTTTGGTGGTGAAATTCAGGAGCATATGGACAGAATAGAGTATCTCAGTCCATTGGGCTATGGAGTCAACTGAGGATGGATTAACTGAATCAGTTTTTTTCAACAAAGGAGGGTTTCACAGGGCAAGATAGCTAAACAAGATACAAATGATAGCTCAAAGGGATGAAATGGTTTTGAAAAGGAAGAAGGGTAGTTAAGAATTCTTCAACAATTTTCAATATGAGGGAAAATTAGTGATCACTAACAAAAAGCAATTAAGAATTTTTTATTAAATGACCACAATGATAAACTAAGAAGCAAGGAACAATTAAGAATTCCCTGCCTATGATAGCTTAGAAGAAAACATTTAGAATAAAAATGTTTTAAAGATAGATTGCAATGAAGCACTTTCTGAAATATACTTTCTCGTTTATTATTCAGAGATGAAACACATGTGAAATATTAAACCAGAAAATAGTAACACATAAGATATAGAATACTTATTTGTCCCATGTTTGACACATGAATCCTGTAAAAGTCCTTTGCTTTATTTCTCCATCCAGCCAACCATACAAGATTTGTTCAACAACACTTTATTCCAAAATAATAAGTCTACAGAAATGTCTAAGAATCCACCCCAAGTTCTTCGAATAAGGAAGTACTTATACAAATATTTACGACAAAATATCTCATAACTAAGGGAGATATAATCTAGGAAGACTAACTATATGTTACATAAAAGTAGAGACAGATGGTCTCGAAGATAGAAGCTAAAGTGAACTGATGGCTTGATGTACCTGTTTTTGTGAATGAGCTGGAGGCAGGACCTATGTTTGAGCATCTTATTGTTTACCCATAATTTTGTGCTGGCTATTTTCTTTTCATCTTCTTACTAATACTCTTTGACCTGTTTTCATACTCTTCACTTACTTTATCCTTATTCACCTCCTTTTACCAAAATTGACTATGGTAAATGCTTCAATATCACTTTTTACCAAGGTAAATTACAAAATGTCTGTCATATTTGTCCACCAATCATCCCTTGGTATCTTGGTCCTTTGTAGCTTTCTGAAGATTTCATCAGCCTTTGTATCTTTTACAAAATTATGTTGAACTGGATATAAATGTTTTAATTCATGCTCAACATAAAAAAGGTTCTCTAGACTGCCATAAAGAACTCTGCATGTAGGTAGTTCCTTGGGTGTAAATGCACTAGCTGATGAATTGGCTTGGTTATTTGCATACTGATGCAATTGGTCAACTTAGTCCTCATGTCTCGTCAATTTATCATTAATAAACAAAGGACTGGGAATTCCTTTGCTTTGTAAAATGCCAAACTTTTCCATAAAGTCATCTATATCTTCCTGCATATTCTGACATTTCCTTTCTAGGTTCTGCATCAAAGACCTTTTGGTCAAAACATTCTTGATTTCAAGAACGGTTGCAGTTCTATCTTCAATATTCAGCTGTTCTAAGTGATACTTGTTCCTGCTATTTAAAAAGTTTATTAACCTAATAGCTTCCTTAGGCTTTCCTCCTAGCTCTTCCTTGGTTTTGGCAATTTATTGAAGAGCAACCTTAACTAGGTCAATCTATTCAAAAATGATCTATATGGATGACCAAACATCATTTATTGATTGAGTGATTTTGGTCCATAGAATTTTCCTGATATCTGTTAAAGGCCTTTCAAAGGTGAGGTCCTTTTCCAATGTTTTTACTTGTTGAGCCAAGCCTTTATTCTTCCTCACTTCTTCAGCAAAATTGATCTTTGACACATCATACTTTTGTTCTAAAGTAACAAATTTTTCTTTTACATTCTACAATTCACAAACTTGGAGTTTCATCTCCTCCATGGATTTGATTAGTTCTTTAGTGCTTTGACTTGAAATTTCCACCTGTGATGTACATGTGCTTGTACCTATAATAACACCTGTGATAACTTCTGATGTGGCCAAAGGGACATTTGGTGCAAGAGCTATTGCAAGAGTAGAAGGTACTATTGTGGAGACTACTGGTACTACATTTTCAGGCTGAGAGCTCGACTCACTTTGCCTATTTTTTAGTGATTTCTCTAATTCCTACTCAGTCTCCTTCAATTGTTCATTTAGCTTGAGGACTAGGTCCATAAGCTCTTCTTCAACCTTCTTTTCTATAACTTCAACAGTCTATGGATGTATCAACGATGGCAGTTTTAGCTTCTTTCTCAGGGTAGCTATATCTTCATTTTTCTTCTTAATCAGGGCTTCTGCAGCCTTTACATCTTTTTGGTTATGACCTAATCCAATAATTAACTCCTCCAATGATTTGATTCTATTGTCTTTTACCTATGAGGAGGCTCTTTCTAACTGTAATTGAGCAGTGGTATTATTTAGTGAGTTTTCCAACCTGTGTGCCTTCAAGGCCTTGCTTGTCAATGTTGAACATACCATTTCCCCTATCTGCTTACATAATTCAATTTAATCTAGGGGTGAATGTCCTTGGCCAAGACTTCAAAATCAGTTTTGAGGTAGTCTGCAAGTGCTTGGGGCTACTGTACTTTAGGCTTTAAAAAGATCATTTGCATCTCGCCTTCCTTGACGTCATAAGCTGACATCAACCTAGTATGATTGGTAGGAGCCATCTTCATATATTGATTGTGAACTTTGGCTCTTAATGGTTCATTTTTGGCTTTTATCTCTTTGAATTTTTCTTTGATTTCTAAGGACTTGTGAAATGATTGTCTGAAGGATGAAACTTCAACACTTTGCTACCTTTCCGTCTCCTGTCTTTGTGAACTAGAAGGTGTCTCATCAGCTGGGAATGTATGCTGACTTTCTACACCTTCTTTCCTCAAACTCCCTATAGTTTCTTCAAAAAATTCTTCTTCTAAATGGGGATTTAACCTGTGCCTCTTAGCACCAGGCTGGTCTGAAAGACCACTGGCAGGATTAGCTACTTCCCAATCTCTCTTTAAGTTCTTTTCCTCATTCAGAGGAGTCTGTAAAACTGGTGGATTTCCATGTTAATCTGAGTTGGATGGGACTGTGTTTGAGCATGCTCTTGAGAAGTTTCAGGCTGCTTTGAGATGCTTGACTGCCCTGATATTGGAGTGTTGATTTCTTGTTCTCTTCCCTGTGATGACCCTGCAAATGGTGCACTAGTTTCCTATGAATGCTTTGGTGAAGTATCGGCTGTTGAGGCACTAGTCCCTGGTGTTGGTTTCGGAGAAGTATCAACTGGTACCTATTCAAAAGAATCAAGGTCAAGTGTCTTTTCTAGGTCTTTCATTACATTTTATACATTGACCCGATCACTATCCATCTCTGCAAGAGTTCTTTCTCTCCATTCATCCATATTAACATATTGCTCAATTTCTGGAATTCTGTGATGAAAATATGGTGATAGTCTATTTTTCATTCTCCTATCACAAATGAAATTTTGTGGGTCATATTTCCAACCAAAACTTTTACTTAATTTCAAGTTTTCTAGGATTCTTTTTGCTGCTTTGCCTGCTTCTCTATTGTTGCAGACAAATGGGCCTAGGTGATCCTTGATTCTCAATTGTGCTTTCTGTTTGGCCTTGGTAAAGTGGATCTGATCTAATTTTATCATTTTTCTATAATACTCCAATGCAAGAAACCTCATTGGAACATATTTTGGTAGCTTGAATAGAGGAAGCTCACAACCATATGCCTTGATCTTTGTGTGATTCTGGTACAAGTACTAGTCACCTACCCTATACTGTTTGGACAACCGAAGGATCCTTTTGATTTCATCACTAATCTTAGGAGGAGGATTTCTTGTCAGTATGGTTGTCACTGGGTGGACAAACTGGTCGATGAATTCATTATATGAATAAGGACAAGCCAAAGAATTGTGGAAAACTAGATTCCAAAAGATCACTGATCTTGGGTTACCCTTGGTACAAGTTTATTGACTGAAAATGGAAACTTATCAAATTGATAGTAAAGGATAAGGTGATAGATGAATGTGGAATACTTGAAAACTTTTTCATTTTCTAGTCTTATGAACTGGTCATGGATTTTTTCAGCGATAAATGCAACATAATTGTACTTGATAGCAGGGGGTTAACCAGGGGTACATATGGACATCAAAACTAGAGTCAATTCATCTACATATTCACTGGTATTAAATCCCATTACTGCAGCTATCATATCAACTATAATTTTTCCTTTTTCTGTAAAGAAAACTGATAGATAGGGAGGAGGATTTTTGGGTTGATGCTCTTTGTGCATGAAAGTCTGGGTAAGGTGACTGAGTTCAGACTGGGACAATTTAGAGGATCTCTCAAGAAAATCTCCAAGGGAAATGGGGGTGAGGGCTTGTCTGGGTTGAAATTGAAGCATCTCATTGATGGAGTTTGCAGTAATTGTGAAAAGGATAGTTTGATTTGGGGGCATTACTGCTCTAAGGTTGGAATCATAGTTGGCATGACACTGATGGATAATGTTAGGGAAAATGTGCACAGAGGGGATAAAATTCATTGGGATATTTGATTCCCACAGTCCTATGGCATCACGACCATTCAAGTGATTATCTCGGCATTGGAAAAAGACTTTCAGATGGTCTTTATTAGTGTCCAAGTCCTTTATTTGAAAATATTTATCTGCGAGAGGTAGATAATCTAAGTCACGATGGGAGGTAGTAATAGGTGCAATAATTAGGGCAACAAGGGTTTCCATTCTGGTTCTGGTAACTGAATTATGGTGAATTGGGGTTCTTTTCAATTAATTTGCAGAGAAAGTAAGTATTCAGAGGGCTTCTTGTCGAGAATTGGTAAATACCTGCTTTTAGGAACTGGCAACAGAATGCAGGTACACTGGGTGTGAATGGAGGACTCTGAGCAACATCGATTGCAAATTTTGAAGTTGGTTGGCAGCTGGGAGCATGATCTAGTTGACCTCGTCATTACGTTTGCATGGATGTATGCGTTCACAGGATAGAACGACAAAATGATTTCTTTTGTTTTTTATACAAAGTCAATAATTTGATGGGTTTCGGGATTTGGACGAGTGGCGTCAGTGGGCAAATGATACGATGTTTTGTCATTTAGCAGGAGGCGATAAGTGATTTCCATCACACCGCAAATGGAGGGGAGGCGGTATTTGGGGGGAACCGCGTGATTCCATAGGATGAGCGTCACGTGGCGAGGGCACTGTTCGCAAAACCACTCCCAATCGCATACTAATGTTCGGTCGTGGAGGGCTGTGTATATGCACGATAGTCATTAGATCTGGGAGGCTTGATCGGATGGCGATCGGGGAGGTGACGTGACAAGAATTTAATGGGGGGCGGGCCCGACATGATTAGAGTTTTTTAATCGCATTGGGAGTGACAAGATTAGTGGAAAAAGTTATTAATTAATTGTGAGGGTTAATTAATCCTTATTAACATGGAGGGGTTGGGTTCTTAATTAGTTACAAATTAACTAATTAATCATAATTATTGATGTATTATGGTTACATTTAATCGAGGGGTGGGATATATAAGAATTTGTGGTTTTTACATAGTTAAAATAATACGAGAGCAGGTAACCTTTATAGGGGAACTATATAATAATATAAGTTAGCAATTAATATGACCAAATGAATGGAAAAAGTGCTAAGTCTAAAAAAATTTCATGTGTATGTTTAGAGCTTAGGCTAGGTGAAAAATGAGGGTTTTTTATGGAAAATATTTTAATTTCCCTAAGTAAAATATAATTTTACTTAGGAAAAACTTTATAAAGGAAATGAATGACTTATGAAGGGGTGTGTTTATTAATGAATGGGCTTAAGTGCTTAAGATATCATAAATTATTAGGCCAAGGGTCCGGTCCCTCCAAAATTTAGAGAAATGCTCTGAACCCCTCTAACTTGATAAATACCTTGGAACTTAGGGGAAACTAGTGAAAATTTAGGGGAAATGAGTAGGAAAATTAATTATTTTTTACTTTACTTGATTTATGTGTCTTCCATATGATACATGCCTTTGCCTTGTGATGAAAGTAAAAGATTTACACATTTAAACTTATCATTCATCACATATTATTCTGCAACCATCATCTACCTACCCTACCTACTTAACCTAGCATTTTGACTTCTTTATTAGGGTGCACTTAGACTGGCAAACCCTTATTAAACCTTTCTTTTCTTTTACATGGTGATGGCCTATCTAAGTCTACACTTATTACATCCAAGGGTTCAGATTAAACTATAGAGCTCCTTTTTTCACTCTACCTATCTACTTATCTACCAAGATTACTGTTTGGTCAGATCTTTATTCTCTATTTCTACAACATGAAATTGAAAAATGAATTAGCCAAGCTTAAAATATTTGACTATTCATGAATTGTGGCATAGGTGACAAGTTGCACACAATTTTTATCATATAAAAGTAAAAAAGTAGTGGCATTTAGACTTGCACACTTTCATGGTCTTTCTCTTTGTTGGGGTTCATTTTCTTTCATTTTTTAGACCATCTTTTTTTTATTTTTTTCACCCTTTGATTTTTCTTTTAGGGTATACCCTCTTTACATTTTTAAAGATTTTTTAATTTTTACAAATATGGAAAATCTTTGCAAAAAATAAAGGTATGAACATATTACAAAGCTCAATAAGTCAATCATGATATGTGACACCTATTGGTATAGAGGCATAACAGTGGCTCCACTTGGGGAAGGCTTTTCCTAGTGGAAAGTCAAAAATAGTAGATCAGTGGCCTCTTAATGACTTCGATTGTGCTCTGCAATTTTCTCTTCCTTGCTGCTTTATGCATGTATGAAAGTGATACTTTTGAAGCTTAGGGCCTCCTCTTCGGGCTTCAACTCCAAAATCTTACCATCCAATCAACACTATGACATTACAAAAGATATAATATGTACATGAAAAACATAGTAACATCAGTAAGTAGGATCAAAGTAATGCTTTAACAACCGACCATTGATGGGTCCTTCTTCTACTTCTGTACCATCTAAGTTTTTAAGAAAATATGCATTGTTTCCTTTGAACGCATAGATGATGTATGGTCCTTTCCATAGGAAGTCAAACTTCCCATGTTTTCTATTATCCTCTCTTTTGGAATTCCATATTAACACTTTATCTCCAAGGTAGAAATCCTCTGCCTTGGTTCTTCTATCAAATATCTTCTTAAGTTTCTCTTGCAGCACTTGGGATCTTTGGTATACCTCCTCCCTTGTCTGCTGCAAATTGATGGTCTGGTTTATCCTTCGTTTAATATCATTAGGTTCCACTTGAGATTCTTGGAGTATTTTCACGATAAGAACACCTAGTGATGAAGGAAACACAACCTCCATGCCATATACTAACTCATAAGGACTGGTTCCAATAGATGTTTTGGCTGTAAGCCTGTCTTCCCACAAGGCATTTATCCGTTTTTTGTTCCAAGTTTTCTTCCAATATTTTTTTGATGATATTAATGAGACTCTTGTTGGAATATTCGGCCAGTCCATTCCCTTGAGGGTAGTAGGCTGTGGAATGGCCCAGTGTAATGTGGTATTTGTTACAGAAACTGATCATCTTTTTTGACTTGAAAGCTGCAGCATTATGAGTAATGATTTTAGTGGGGCAACCAAACCTGGACAAGATATTTCTTTCTAGGAAACCTGTGATCACAATGTCATTGGCTTGTCGGGAGGGAATAGCCTCTATCCATTGAGTAAAATAGTCTGTGGCAGTGAGTATCCATTTGTGTTGGCCAGAGGAGGGAGGATGGATTTCTCCAATGAAGTCAAGACCCCATTGTTGGAAAGGTTTCTCGGTGAAAATGGGTTTCAGAGGTAAAGGTAACAACTTCTTTTTCCTTCAAATATTTGTCATTTATGGCAAGAAGTCACAAATTTATTCACATCTACAAACAAGATTGGCTAATAAAATCTAGCCCTTAGGATCTTATCTGCAGTTGATTTCCAATAAAGATGTGCACCACAGTCTCCTGCATGAAATTCATGGAGAGCCTTGTCAGCTTCATCTTTTAATAAACAATTCAATAAAATTCCTTCATGATTTAAAAAAAAAAAAGTATTATCTAAGATACAAAACTTTTAAGATTTCATTTTAAAAAACCTATTCTTTGTTCTGGATAACCCTGGAGGAGCCTGCAGATTTTGTAAAACATAAATTACATCAGCATACCAAGGTGAGTCTGAAAAGGCCTGGCTGATTTGTGGAGTCGCCATCTCCTACTCGTTATTCAGTTAATTTATGTCCAAGGCTTGACAATTAGTTTCTGCCATGAGTTTGGCCAATCCCTGTCCCTTTATTAGTTTTGTAGGTTTTATTTCTATATCATATTCTAAGATGGTAGCTATCCATTTACCCCTTTTTCCATCAATTCCGTCCTGAGTTAGGATGTCTTTGACAACTGCATTAGGCACATAGGCTATCACATGAGAGTATAATATGTAAACTTTGAAATCCTTTATAGCTTTTACCAGGGCAAAGGCTTGCTTCTCTATTATTTTGTATTTTAATGATGCATCTCTGAGTGCTTTACTAAAAAAGGCTATAGGTTTTTCACATCCTTGATCATCCTTTTGTAATAAAACAATTGCTATAGTATGTTTTGATGCAAAATAAAAAATGATGAAGTCTCTATCAAATTGAGGACTTGTGAGGACCGGTGTTCTGGTTAAGGCCATTTTGATTTCTTCAAAATATTTCTTGGCCTCTACTGTACATTTGATACTTGAATCCTTCTTTAGCATGTTATTTAGTAATCTAATGAGTTCAGCTAGGTTGGAAATGAATCTTCTCAAAAAATTTATCTTCCCTAGGAAATCTTGAAGTTCTTTAATACTTCTTGGATGAGGCATCTGTAGAATAGCTTCGATCCTGGAAGAGTCAATTCGGATGCCATCCTTGGAAATAATATGACCTAAAAGTTTACCTTCTTCCATATTGAACAAAGACTTCTTTGGATTCAAGGAAATGCCATATTTTCTTCATTTTAAAATGACTTGATTGAGATGGTCCAAATGTTGTTGGTCATATTTAGAAAAAACAGTCAGATCATCCAGATATATAACAAGAAAATCATGAATCTCTTTGGCAAAGGCTATGTCCATTGCCCTTTGGAAGGTTGCTCTTGCGTTTTTTAGTCCAAATGGCATCTTGATGTACATAAAAGTGCCCCATGGTGTTGTAAAAGAAGTTTTCCCTTGGTCATCAGGATGAACCAAGATTTGGTTATATCCCAAAAACCCATCTAAAAGTGAAATTCTAGAAGAACCCACTACCCTTTTCAAAATACGATCCATTTTGGGTAAATGATAGTTATCTTTAAGAGAGACCTTATTTATATTTTTCAGATCAACGCATAACCTTATTTACCTAATTTTCTTCCTAGTAGGCACTGACTTAGACACCCATTCTGAAAATATAATAGGGGCAACAATCCCTGCTTCATACATGCATTTAATTTATTTTTCAATTAATTGTAATAACACAGGGTTAATTCTTCTAAGTTTTTGTTTGAAGGGCTTTTGATTTTCTTTCAGAGGTATAGTATGCTGAATAATGGAGGTGTCATATGACTTCAAATCTTCATAACTCTAGGTAAAGACATCGTGGAATTCTCTAATAAGTTCAACATACTTTAGCTTCTGGTCAGGAGGTAAAGATTTTGAAAATTTTATCATTTTTGGATTGTCCTGTGTTCCTAAGTTGTATTGTTTGATATCTACTTTTAATGGTTCCATTTTAGGTTTCTTGGGAATGTCATTGGAATCAAACAGATCTTCAAGGGGAGTCGATCCTTTGGGTAAATGATTGTCTTTTAGGTTGATAAGCTCTGTTTCCTCATCAATTATTTCATTTAGGTCCATTTGTTTCAGGTCTTGAACTTCCTTTTGTGTGAATTTTGTGGGATGAAGCATATTAATTGAACTTTCCTCTAAAATGTTTGTTTCTACCTTATCTGTCTGATTAGAATTAATTACTGTATCAACATCTATGTAACTGTTAGAAAACTCTTCATCTAAAGTTAAAGAGTTATTGATCTGCTCATCATTATAAAAAACCTACCAGTTCTTCAGATTATCAGGTATGGCTGGTCTATGCCTTATTTCAGCAGTAAACTGATGATTAGGTTTGAAAGGTAATTTGCAGGTGCTGGCAAACATGGCCAGACTGTGGGCTTGTAAGTTGTGTTTTCTAGGGATTGTAGCAAGCTGAGTTTCCAAAAAAGTGTTGAGAATTTCTATGACTGTTCCTCTGTAATACCCTAATCTAGGATCCATTGTTAAGTATTATCTTTAATCTGTTTGATTATTAATTCTGAATCTCCTATGACAGACACTCTCATTGCTCCTAACCTTTAACAAGTTTAAGACCCAACAAGAGAGCCTAATATTCTACTATATTATTGGTGCATTTAAAATTTAATTTGTAAGCATGGTCTTCAGCATGATCGTTTTCTAAAGTGTACACCCAAACTCCTGCTTCTGCCCCTAGTTTATTGATTGAGCCATCAAATTATAAATGCCAAATAATTTCATGCTCATAATTGGTGTCAAGGGTGGTAGGAATTTGTTTAACAGTGGGATTTGGTTTTTCATTCTCATCTGAATTTTCTTTGTTATCTGATATTTCCTGGATGTGAACACTTGATTTTATTTATTTATTTAATTTCTTTTGGTTCTGCTGCTAAAACCTCTAATGTATTGGGAGGGTTGGTTTCTGCATTGTAAAGAATGAATGAGTCCATATCAGAGTGTATTGAGTAGATGGGGAAATTTTGTGGTTTTTCCTGACTATTTACTACATATTTCATTAATGTTTCTCTGTATAGTTTCTTTGATTGGCCAAAAACTGAGATAGTAGCATATGACATATCCAATTGAAGAGATCCTTGAAGCTTAGCACCCCAGGATCTGGATAATAACATGCCATATTTTGGTGGTATATCTGCTACCACTATATCCATTAAAATTGTTTTTGCAGGGTATTGAACCAGTGAGACACACAAGTCTTTTATTAATCCTAAACATCTCACCTGACTAGAATCAAAAGAATACAAATCTTTGTATGGTCTAGTGATGTCTAGGTCTAACTTCTCCATTATAGACTTGGGCATGAGGTTATGAGATGCCCCAGAGTCAAACATGGCGTTATGAAGAATCTGATCATGTATGTTTAAGCTCACATAGAAGGGAGGAATTCCTCCTCCTAATGGTTTTCCATTCACTTCTGGGTTGAAGATTAATTCAGACTGGTCATCAAAAATATTAACCAAGTCTTCAGCTCTAGTAATTTTTAGTGATTTATTGATTTGAGTTTGGTAAGAATCATGTTTAGCTAATTTGAATCTTGGGACAACAATTTTCAGCTTACCTACTTCAGTTTCCAGATTAAAGGGTTTTTTCTGTTTGGGATTTTGGATTTCAAACAACAGTATTCTCTCTGTTTTCTATATTTTCTGTGTTTTTCTCCTTTTGAGGAGTGGGATCATGATTTGATGATTCTCCTATATCAACCTCTGGTGGTTCTTCCACAGTTCATTTGAGAGGAAGAGAAGTGGAGAGCTGTTTGTTGTTTGGTTTATTATCAGAGACATCTTCAATTATGGGGTTAGAAGGATTAGTGTTTGATCTAGAAAGAATATGTACAGGTGTGGTGACTGTCTTACCTTTTATGGGTTGTTTTGGAACTTTTTTTATTTTCTTCAGGGACATCAATTTTCCTACTCTTTAGGTTGTATTTCTTATGCACCTCAAAGATGGTTGTGTCATATCCTTCCCTAGAGTCAAATGATTCACCTGACTGAGTTTGAAACTGTTTAAGAATGTGGGCCTCTTGATCTTCTTGGGTCAAGAAAAATTCTCCTTCATTACTGAGTTCCATCAGATTTATTTGAGTATATTCTATTGGATCTTCAGAGTTGGAAGCTTCTGCATAATTTTCCTGGAAAGGGGGTCTAATGTTTTGGTCTGGACCAATCTTCCCAGTGTCCTGGTTTTGATTTTTCTTGAAATTAGGATTTCTCCCTGTGTTGGTTGGCTGACCATCCCAAGGAGATTTCCTTTCGATTGTCTCCACTCCATCTCCTAATCTATCTATCCCTTTAATTATGGTATCGAGCTTTTGTTCAAAGGGTGAGGCTTCTTCCTTTAATGGTATTATCCTTTCACTCCTTGCCTTTGCTCTTTTAGACATCAAGTTGGCTTCAACACTGACTGCTATGCTTTGCATTTCTTCCAAAGTGCGAGGGGCTCGTTCTCTTAGCTAGAAAGCCATATCAGAATTAAATCCATCTGGGAATTTGATTAAGGCTAAATCAGGTGGGGGTCTAAGATTTTAAGGGATGGCTTTATAGACATTGTTGAATCTAGTGCAATAATCCTACACAGTTTCTTGAGTTCCTCTCTTTAGGTTTTCATACTCAGATAGAATCTGTAGAGGATGTTTCTTTTTCTCCCATCAGTTCTTGAATTGTCTATAGAGAGTTTCTAGGTTGTCAATACTATTTGCTGCTAGAACTCTAAACAAGGTTCTAACTTCCCCAATTAAACTCTGAACAAATATTCTCATTTGCACATCATCAACATCTATTTCATAAATTTCAAAATAATCAATCATATTCTTGGTGTGTTGTGGGGTTGTATAGGTACCAGTTCCATCAAATTGAGTGATCATACTTTGATAATCCTGGGGCATGGCACCTAAGTTTGCTAGTGGTATCAGGGGGGTATATCTGTTTGTCATTGCTATAGGTAATGGTGAAACAACAGATGGGATTGGAATAACAGTGGGCGTTTTGGTTGTGGATGGAGGGCTAGAAGGGGTGGTTTGAGGTTGAGATGTATGAGGAAATGGTGATGAGATTGTAGAGGCAGAAGTGATTACAGAGAGATAAAGTGTTCCTTCAGTGGTAAGATCAGATTGTAGTGAGTTCTACAAATGTCTATCAATTGACAAATTGACAACTTGGAGCTGTAATTCTCCGAGGAACATTGGGTCTGGGACCAGGTCAATTAATTCAAAATTAGATGAAGTCCTAAACAAAAAGGTCTCAAAGTATTCGTCAAAGGGTTGGTCTTCAAGGTAAATCCACCTAACATGACAAGATGATGATCTGAAGGTGGGCCTAGGACTAACACACCTTTTTTGTCTCCTAAGAATTATGGGGATCAGATTGGGGTTCTCAAACACTTGTGGTGGATTGGGATCAGGATTAGCTCTAGTGTAACGAGTCCTTTCTGAAGCTAGGTTTTTGGTTTTTGTTTTTGATTTTCTTAACTGATATCAAAACAAATTCTACAATTTCTTTAAGATGCTTTAGATTTAGATTTCAAATATTCTTAAAGAATTGTTTTGAATGAGGAATTGGTTTCCCCAGTATGGTCGCCACTATGTTATCGCTCAGATTTTCCTTGAAGTTGTCAGAAGAAGGAAAGGGGTCTGAGGTAACCACAAACCAACTTTTAAGTACAAAATCTAGTCAATCTATACTCGGAGAGGGCTCTCTCTTTAAGCTTTAGCTTTGTTTTATGGGATGTTAGGCTATTTATGAAAGCTTGGGGGTTTTGATTGTGTTTGGTGGTAGAATTCAAGAGCATATGGATAGAACATAGTATCTCAGTCCATTGGGTTGTGGAGTTAACTGAGGATGGCTTAATTGGATCACGTTTTTTCAACAAAGGAGGGCTTCATAGGGCAAGATAGCTAAACGAGATATAAATGATAGCTCAAAGGGATGAAATGGTTTTGAAAAGGAAGAAGGGCAGTTAAGAATCCTTCAACAAATTTCAATATGAGGCAAAATGAGAGATCACTAACAAAAAGCAATTAAGAATTTCTTATTAAATGACCACAATGATAAACTAATAAGCAAGGAGAAATTAAGAATTCCCTACCTATGATAGCGTAGAAGAAAACATTTAGAATAAAAATGATTTTAAAGACAGATTGCAATGAAGCACTTTCTGAAATATACTTTTTCGATTATTATTCAGAGACAAAATGCATGTGAAATATTAAACTAGAAAACAGTAAGACATAAGATATAGAATACTTATTTTTCTCACATTTAACACATGAATATTCTAAAAGTCCTTTTCTTTATTTCTCCATCCAGCCAGCCATACAAGAGTTGTGCAACAACACTTTATTCCAAAATAATAAGTCTACAGAAATATTTAAGAATCCACCCCAAGTACTTTGAATGAGGAAGTACTTATACAAAAATTTATGCCAAAATATCTCATACCTAAGAGAGATATAATCTAGGAAGACTAACTGTATGTTACATAAAAGTAGAGACAGATGGTCTCGAAGATAGAAGTTAAAGTGAACTGATGGCTTGCTGTCCTTGTTTTTGTGAATGAGTTGGAGGCAGGCCCTATGTTTGAGCATCTTGCTGTCTTGCCCGTAATTTTGTGCTGCCTATTTTATTTTCATCTTCGTACTGATACTCTTTGACCTATTCTGATACTCTTTACCTGCTTTATCCTTATTCACCTCCTTTTACCAAAATTGACTATGGTAAATACTTCAATTTCACTTTTTACCAAGGTAAATTACAAAATGTCTGTCATATCTGTCCACCAATCATCCCTTGGTATCCTAGTCCTTTTGTAGCTTTCTGAAGATTTCATCAGCCTTTATATATTTTACAAAAATAGGCTGAACTGGAAATAAATGTTTTAATTCATTCTCAACATAAAAAAGGTTCTCTAGACTGCCATAGAGAACTCTGCCTATAGGTAGTTCCTTGGGTGCCGATGCACTAGCTGAATTAATAACCAAAGGATTGGGAAATCCTTTGCTCTATAAAATGCCAAAATTTTCCATGAAGTCATCTATATCATCCTGCATATTCTGACATTTCCTTTCTAGGTTCTGCATCAAAGACTTTTTGGTCAAAAATTTCTTGATTTCAAATATGGTTGCAGTTCTATCTTCAATATTCAGCTGTTCTAATTGATACCTATTCCTGTTATTCAAAAATTTTATTACCTTGATAGCTTCCTCAGGCTTTCCTCCTAGCTATTCCTTGGTTTTGGCAATTTCTTGAAGAGCAACCTTGTAGGTTTTAACCCCGTACAGAAATTACCTGCATACAAATTCTAAATCACAGGAAAAATAAAAATGCGAGAGCATAACACATAAAACACATATACACAGAGATTTCCCACTGGATCCCAAAACCGAGACTATTAGCTTGATTTTTCATTATGTTCCTTTCAATGTTACAATACATATTTATACATGCCGAAGCATCCAATACCATGGACCGAAAACCACAACGTCCAAAACCATGGACCGAAAACCATAGGTAGGTTCGCGCAACCTAATATAGGGTCCAAATTTTTTTTTCCCGGGGCGCTGCCCCGGACCCTATAGAGGGGGGCTACCCGCCCCCCTCAAATCCCCCAGACAGGGGGGGTTGCCACCCCCCCGTGACCCCCCCGCTGCGCAATTGGCGCAATGAAGGGGGGCCTCTGCCCCCCTTCTAACCCTCTGGTTTACTACGTAGGTTAGTCATGGAAAGAATATAACACAACCCAACAATCTCCCACTTGTTGTTTTCTTTCCACAGGGGGCCACAGGAAAGCTTAGTCATTTTTCCATCCCTGAAACACCCATTGTTTCTCTACACCAAGAGAACTTCTCAGAGCTCACAGATTTTGTCAATGCATCTGTAGTATTCTTCAAAGTGTCCACCTTTACTAGAAACACCTTTTTGTCTTCTATCATATCCCTCACAAAGTGATACTGAA